>APFE030418866.1:0-13695 GCA_000404065.3 Pinus taeda
AAATGATGAGGTAATTGATATTTTAAAATCTTTCCATGATGAACCGTGTGGTGGGCATTTTGCAGCTAAGCGGACAACATTCAAAGTTCTTACTCTTGGATACTACTGGCCATCCATTTTCAAGGATGCCAAGAAGTATGTGAAGAGTTCTGACAGCTGCCAAAGAATGGGCAGGCTAACAGCTACAGACGAGATGCCCCTTCAGCCCCAAGTTCACCTAGAGCCATTTGAAAAATGGGCTCTAGACTTTATAGGACCCATTAACCCAACCTCCAATGGTAAGAAGTACATCTTAGTATGTACTAATTACGTCACAAAGTGGGCTGAAGCAAAATCACTGGTTAGAGCCACCGAACACATAGTGGTAAATTTCCTTTTTGAAGAGATTTTTATAAGGTATGGAGTACCAAGGGAGATAGTGACTGATCAAGGTACTCAATTCAACTCAAAGTTAGTGAAGGACATCACAGACAAATACCAAATCAAGCATAGGAGAAGCATAGGAGAAGACAAATACCAAATCAAGCATAGGAGAAGCATTTGTTGCTGAGAATAACAACTGCAACAAATGCAGCTTCACCCCAGAAAGTTGCGGGAGTTCCAGACTCATCAAGCATAGCATGAGCCATTTGTTGAACCATTTTGTTCATCCTTTCAACTACTCCATTTTGCTGAGGGGTCTTGGCTGTAGAGAATTCTCTTCTTATTCCATGTTCTTCACAAAAATCAAAAAATTCATTTGAGGTAAACTCCCCACCTCTATCAGACCTGAGGCATTTAATTTTGTGATCTAATTCATTTTCAACCAAAGCTTTGAAGGATTTTAATTTTTCGAAGGCTTCATCTTTGTGTGTCATCAGTCCTATCCAAACCATCAAAATTTATCCCCTACATAACAGAGCCCTAACTCCATCATCAAAATTTTTCCCTACATAACTTAACTGATTGGTAACCATGTTAAATTCATTTAAATGATTAGCAACAAATCCACCTTCTAACATTTTCATATTAAATAGATGCTTCATTAGAAATAACTTATTTGAGGCTGAGGGTTTTTCATATAGTTTGGCCAATGTTGTCATTAAACCTTCTGTTATCGTCTCCTTTAAAGCGTTGGATGCCACCAACATTGACAGGCACAATTGTACTATTCCTAGTGTCTTTCTGTCGAGAATTTCCCATTTTTTGTCCGTCATACTCTTTGGATTATTTATTTTTCTGCTCAATGGTAGGTATAAATTTTTCTGATACAGATAATCTTCAGCCTGCATCTTCCTCAGCTGTTAGTTTTCACTATTAAATTTATTGACCCTAAACTTACCATCTTTGACCATTGCTCCCACTCCAACCAAGAAACCTTCTCTCCTTCACGTTTATGAGCCAAATAAACTTTCTACTCTGATACCAGTTATTAGAAAATTATATATTATAGAGCAATGGAACACAAAATATTGCAGAAAAAAAAATATAGAAATGCATAAAACAAGAGAGACACAAATATAAGTGGTTCACCTAATTTGGGCTATGTCCATGGAGAAACATCTAATCATTCCTTTTATACTATCCAACAAAATGAAAAGATACAACCTACAACAGATCTGTTGTAATTACCTCTTTTCTCTCGCACAACCTCCTCTCTCTCTCTCAGAATAATGATCCACAACCACAATAAAATTCCCTCATATAAACCAAGGGTTTCCTTCTAGGGAAAAAAACCTTAAATTAACATAACTTTTACTGTCAAATTATTCGCCTAATGAATGACCTAGATTGAGTACAAAATTACAATATTTTATAACACAAATTTTCATCTATTTTTAGCTTTGGAGGCGCTACCCCTGAAGCCCCGCCAAGGGGGAGGGGAGGGGGGCAAGCTCTTTAAAAGTAGTCATTGCGCCCCTAGACCCCCTTAGTGACTATCATATGGGAAAATGTTTCCACCCCGTTTAGGAACTGGGGTCCAATGCAGCTAAGACCTCTGAATCAAGAAGATAATAAGGCTCCACACCTAACCCTTAGTGACCCATTTTTGTTTCTCTTCTGAAGATAATATTTGTTTCAAAACATATTTAAGATTATCTTGATTTGCCTTAAACTTGAAGTTTATTCCCATTAGGTAAGGGCACAATTGCTTCAGGGCATGTATTATTGCCAATATTTCCTTCTCATAAATAAATTTGTGTAAATACTTTCCTTTGATTAGATGACTTTCAAATGAAGTGGGTCTTCCTTCTTGCATTAAAACAACACCAATTCCATTTCCTAAAGCATGAAATTTCACCATAAAGATTTTTGTGAAGTCTGGAGTAGCTAATACCAAATCTTGGCACATTTCTTTTTTAAGACATTCAAAGGACTTAATTGCTTTTGGAGTCCAAAAAAATGTGTCTTTCTTCAATAATGTTTTTAGGGATGTTTTTATTTTCCCATAATTTTAACAAACTTGCGATAATACCTTATTAACTCGAGAAACCCTCGAAGATGCTTTAGGATGGTGGGAATTTTCCATTCATTCATGGCATTAATTTTGCTAGGATCTACCTTAACACCCTCATGAGATACAATATGACCCAAATATTCCACCTCCTATACCTGGAAGAAATATTTGGAGGTTTTTACATACAGTTGTTTCTCCTCCAATAGTTTAAGCACCCTGTGAACATGTTGAACATGATCCTTCCAAGACTTTTTTTAGATTAGTATACCATCAAAAAATACTAACTAAAATTTTCTAAGGAAGGATTTGAAAATTGAATTCAAAAAAGCTTGAAATGTAGAAGGTGCATTAGTAAGGCCAAAAGGCATGATCAAAAAATCATAACGACCTTCATGAGTTCTAAATGTTGATTTTGGAAAGTCTTTAGTCTTCCTTCTAATTTGATGATACCCTGAACGAAGATCCAACTTGGTGAAGTAAGTTTATCCATGTAATTCATCCAACAATTCATCAATGATAGGAATGGTAAATTTATATTTAATATTGAACTTGTTGAGATCCCTATAATTCAGACATATACAACATGATCCATCCTTCATGTGTACCAATACTACTAGAGCAGAGAAATAACTTTGGTTAGGTTGAATTATACCTACCTCTAGCATTTATGAAACCATACATTAAATTTCACTCTTTCCGGCATATAGATAATTGTAAGTTCTGATGTTTGGACAAACACTACTTGGAATCATGTGAATAGCATGATCATGGTCACGAATAGGTGGGAGCCCTTTTGGAGTCTCATATACCTTGGAATTGACTATCCAAGATTCTTTGGAGATATGGAGAAACAAAATATTTTTTTGATTGAAAATATAGTGAACATAATTGTGCAATAATGCCTCATTGTTATTTCTTCAAAATATTTATCATGCCATTAGAGTTGACTATCTTCCCCAGTTTCCCTATAATGCCCATTACTTCAATTTCCTTTCCTTCCCAAGAAAATGTTAAGAAAAATTCTTGGAAATTAAAATCTACCATCCCCAAAGATTTTAACCATTGGAATCCTAATACAACTTCAACACCACCCAATGGGATGGGAATCACTTCATTGAGCAATTTATATTTCCTCCATTTGCAAGCATCACTTAATACTTAGGTGTTGGATATAGAAATAAATTCAATTCCTTGGCTATCTTACAATGAATATAATTATGGGTATTACCCGAATCACTCAACCCTATTACCTTTCTTTTCTGGATATATCTTTCTATCTTGAGACTTTGAGGAGTGGTAATTCCTACCAATGCATTACAAGATATGGTTGGATTCATTTCTTCTTTATTTGGGGTTGGTTCTTGGTGTATATCCTCTTCTTTGGATTTTTCTTCTTCCTTTTCTTCCTCCTCCTCACAATCTATGTAAAATAATTTCTTCTAAGCACACTTATGACCCTTAGTGTATTTGCTATCATAATTGTAACAAAGCCCTTTTTCTCTTTTTTCCTCCATTTGTTGTGGTGTCAACCTTATACATTGTGGGAGGATATGTGCAACAATACTCCATCTTTATAGTTGTGAGTGGTATACTTCCTTGCTGCCATAATTTTGATTTCGACTTTTCTTGCCACCTTGAATGCCTTATCCAATGAATTAGGTTCCCAAAGTTTAACCTCATATTGGATGTTATCCTTTAAATTCCCTATGAAGACATCAATCATATGCACCTCTACAATATCATTTACCTTGATATTCAATCTTTGGAAGTCCTCAATGTGCTCCACCATTGAACCCTTTTGTTTGATATTTATCAATTGGATAAAGAAGGTATTGCTCTTTTTATCCTCATAACGTGTTACCAATTGTTCTTCCAAAATTTTCCAAGTGACAATTGATTTTCAAGATCAAATTCATCGATACCACATAAACTAATTTTGTTCTAAATATAAAGATGCAATGCACACCTTTTGTGTGTGCGACACATCATGTAAATCAAATAATTTATCCTTCTGTAGTATCCATGCTACTAGATCCTTGCCATCAAACTTCCTCATATCTATCTTTGGATTGTGGCAGATCTTAAACCCAACATTGGAGTCTCTAAAATCATAATTCATATTCCTTTTTTCCTGATCGTGATTTTCATGGATTACCTTGTCACCACTGAGAAACCTTTCTTCTAGCAAGTTTTCCAAACTTTCCTTTAACCCTTCCATCTTGACATTCCTCATTACTTCTATGTATGCTTTTAAACCATCATTCAAAACTCCCATGTCCCTTTTATACCATCTATCTTAACATTCATCATGGCTTCCAATTTATTTTATGTTACTTTTTGTGAGACCGAATTCTTTTGAACTTGGTCTCATAATTTTGATATATCATGTTACATTTCTTCCTCTTCTTCATGCATCGTAGTAGATATTTATGGTTTATTACTAGGTGAATCCATTTTTTTGTTTCGAGGAATTTTAGAATCAAAAAAAGGTATCTATGCTTCACTATGTCCTTTGAATCACTTTAAACTTATTTTTTAAACAAAAGTTATGTAAAATTAAATGAAAAAAATACACCTTTTTCTTATTGTTAGGAGCTACATCTTTTTTTTTTAAACTATAGCAGTTATATTAATTATTTAAAATTGGTTGGCCCGAAATTGAAACAACCATCATTACAATATTCATAATTCCTTTTAGTTGCAGCTCTCTTTTTCCTTACATATGTGTAGATTTACTCTAGATTAGGGGATTGGGTTCCATGTAGGTTCTTCATCATTCTTGTTTAAGGCTCCTTGTGGTAGGAGGCATGCTAGGTTTTCTTTTACATCTACTTCCTTATTTGAGCCACGTAGAATATGGAAAAGGAGATAGGAAGAGAAGTCTTGGAGCACATATATCAGCCATTGAAGTATCTTGTTGAGCACCGAATTGTTGAAGTGGTCCTCCAAATTTATTATCTTTATCGAAATTTATGAGTTCCCAAAGAATTGTATTTCCTTTATGCCTTTTTCACGTGCTATCTAATAGGCTTTTAGCAGCCTGAGGATTTCTGTTTGGTCGTTGGTTCTCTATCCAAGTCCCTAGCTAAAGCTATCTTCACAAATACTCTCTAGGGAGTAGATCACTCCACTTGCTCCTACTGTCCTTGGATTTCCTTTGGAGGCACCATAAAAAAGGATTATTGTTTTACCCTGTTTCCTCCACCAAGATTGAAAATCTGTGTCCGCTTCTTGTAGTCTCCATACAAGAGTTTTAGTGGGGCAAGTGGTGTTGTTTATCCTGTCTCGAAATATATAAGTTCCCATCCCATTTTTTTCTTCCGGGAGAAGCATGTTATTGTTTTTAAGAGGATGATTGGCCATAACCTTGAGGAGTAATGCTTTTGATTTTACTGCCACTTTCAAAGGGGAGTTTGGAATGTTGTTGAAGATCTGGCTGTTTCTAGTGAGCCATATTTTCCAGTAGATGTATTTAGGTATTGCTTTCCAGATTTTGTTCCATGCTATCTTTCTTTGGGTCATGTGAGGATAATGCATTCTCCAAGTGCTAAAAAGGTTAGCTAAATTGACTTGTGATGGGGAAGAGACATTCAGGCCATGAAGGATGCAGTCTCAGAATTATTGAGCAAAAGAGAATTCCACAAACACATACTCCATGGTTTCCTGGGCTTTGCAGTAGAGAGAACACCGATGTGGCCCGTGAATACCTGTTTTACTCAGATTATCGCTAGTTAGCACTTTCCCATGCATTAAAACCCAGGTGAAGAAATTTATTTTGGGGAGACTGAGAGGGTGCTAGACTTTTTTCCACATAGATGCATTATGGCTCGAAGCTTGTTGTGGTTGAAGAGAGGCAAATCCATGCCTTGCATTGTAGATTCCAGTCTTTCTCCATCCCCATTTGTCCGTCAAACGAATGTGAATCAGTGCCAGTCCCTTTAACACTTCTTCCAAGAGGGTATTTTGACTGCACATTTGATTTGGAACTTGTGGGATTTCCCAATTTCTCCATTTTCTGGAGTTGTCCCATGTCGAGATATCTACCAGGGTGAGAAATCCTTGCTAAATGAGGCAGTTCCTGATTTCTTTAATTGCTTCATTTTTGCTCAAAGGAAACTATCCCATTATGTTGTCTTGCCATAACATTGTGTTTTTTCCATTGCTAGGAATGCGATACAAGTGCTTTTGGAAGAACTCTATCCCGCGATGGTAGAGATGCCATATTGATGTCCCTATGATGCTGTTATCTATCTGAATGTTCCTTAGCGATGATCCTTTTAGATATTTTTTCTTTATGACCTAATTGACAAGGTGTTTGTTGTTTGAGAAGAGGGTCCAAAATATTTTTACCAAGAACCAGATTGGCAAGGCCTAGGTCTCTTATTTGCAAACCTCCTTCAGAGATGGGGTGTTTAACTGTATCCCAATTCACTAAGTGGAATTTTATTTGGTTTCCTCTTCCTCCTCTCCACAGAAAATTCCTGATAAGGATGGATATCTGTTCTGTGATCTTCTTTGGAGCCAGAAGAAAGGAAGCTTGATAAATAGGAAAGGAGGACAAAACAGATTTTATAAGGATGAGTTTGCCAGCATTGGTGAGCCATTGACCTCCCTAAGCTATAATCTTGGACTTAATTTTTCTTATTACCTCTTTCCACATCGATAATTTGTTAGGGTTCAGGGTTATTGGTAACTCAAGATATTTTATTTTATCCCAAGAAGCGAATCCCACAAAGCCTAAGGAGAGGGCGATTCTCTGAATTGCTTGTTGATCCACATTCCACCCGTATATTGCACTTTTCCTTTTATTTATAAGAGCTCCTGATATGATGCAGAATTTTTGAAGAATTCCACTGTAAACTTTGGCTATCTTGATGGAGGCTCTGCCCAAAAGAAGAGTATCATCTGCAAATAGTGCGTGATTGAGAGGCTCTAGCCCTATCGTCAACCTGAATCCTGGACCTGTCCCTGCTTTCATTTCCGCGGTCAGTTTTCTAATTAATGAGTCTGCGATTAGAATGAACAAGAAAGGGGAGAGGGGGCAACCTTACCTTATTCCCCTCGAGTCTTGGAAATAGTTTGTTGTCCTGTCATTAACTACAGGAGCTATCCATGGCTTTTAAGTACAAGATTTAATGAAACTGACAAAGTTAGAGTTGAAACCAAAGGAAAGGAGGACTTTGTATAGGAAAGAATGATTTACCTAGTTGAATGCATTTTCCATGTCTAACTTTATGAGCATACCTTTCTCTTATCGAAGATAATTGGAATGTATGACTTCTTTCACCTGTATTAAATTGTACAATATATGTCTCCCTTAGACAAAGCCGCCTTGTGGGGGCGGGGGGGGGGGGGGGGGGGGTGGGGGGAGAATGAGTTTCCCAAGAAGTGGCTTGATTTTGTTTTCCAATAATTTTGTCAGGATTTTGTATGATGAATTGCAAAGCAGGATTGGCCTAAACCTGTCAAAAGTGCCCAGATTCACTTCTTTTGGTATTAATGCAAGGAAGGCAAAGTTAATACTACCTCCCACTTTGGATTTTTGATGAAAAGATTTAATCATCCTCAGAAGATTAGTTTTTACTATTTCCTAATAGATTCTATAAAAATGAATTGACAAGCCATCAGGTCCTAGTGCCTTGTCTGGTTCCATGGACCATACAACTTTATAGATTTTTTCCTCAGAGAAAGGTTTCGTAAGACTAGTGTTGTCCTCCTTGCTAACCAAAGATGGACTATGGGAGAGAAATTCAAAGATGACTTCACTCCCATTCCCATCCTCTTTATACAAATTCTGGAAATGATCTTCTACTGCCTTTTTTAGCTGTTCTTGACCTTTGAGCACAGTCCCATCTAAGAAAGTGATTTTAGAGATATGATTTCGAGATAACCAGGCTCTGTATTGCCTATGGAAGAAAGAGGTGTTTAGATCTCCAAATTTAAGCCACCGGCTACGAGACTTAAGCCTCTAAGTCTCTTCTTCATGGAGGAAATAATGAAATTATTTGATTTGGGTAGCTCGTTCTTTTTCTAAATCTGAAGTAGAGATCTCCTTACTTTTCAAATCCATTTGCAGATCTGATAAAAACTGAACTGTCTCCTTTCTGTTGCTAGTAGGAGAATTTGAGGGTTCTTTAATCCATTTTTGCAGAGCTCTCTTGGTTATTTTTAGTCTCTACTCCCACACGAAGCTAGGAGATCATGTCATAGGTATGGACCATGCCTCTAGAACAGTTTCCATGAATCCTTCCTTCCCTGACCAAAGTGGGTTAAATCTAAAGGGGATAAGGCCCAAATTTTCTTCCGCTTCCAGCTGTAAGAGAATAGGTTTGTGATTTAAGGCCAGATTTCGGTGAATTTTCGAGGAGATTAGCCTTTTCCCTAGCAATAAAGAGGTCTGCGCTAGGAAACAATCTAGGCGAGCAGAGATGTGTTCTGCCCCAACTCTATTGTTTGTCCAGGTGTAAAGACCTTTCTTTGGTTTCAAGTCAAGAAGATCCCAATGAAGTATTAGCTCCTCTACTAATGGAAGCATTTGATCCTTGCCACTATTGCCACCTTTATTTTCTTTTGGATCAATGATGAGGTTGAGATCTCCAACCACTATTATTTTATGAGGGGAGTAAATGTCTAAGAAATCAGACAAGGTCTGCCATCATTCTTTCTTCTCTGTAAGGTGGACTAGAACATAAAGGTTGAAGAGAGAGATGGAGAGCTTACTAGAAAGGTACCAAAGTTCGGTGAATATCCAATGGTGGGTCTCAAAGGAGCTTTCTATTTGATATTTTTCCTCTAACCACAATGTTGCTAGGCAACTAGAGGAACCTCTTGCACTAATGACTTTTCTTGCATTTTTTCCCCATTTTAATTTGTTGATCTCAAGAATGGTTTCCTATTCAATCTTAATCTCTTGGAGCATGAGGATCTTGAGAGTTTCTATTCTTAGAAGATCTTTGACTTCTTTAGCTTTCGAAGGGTTCCCCAAGCCTATGAAATTCCAAGAGACTAGTTTCATTATTTAACGGGGTTGGAGTGATTTAATCCCCCCTTAGAGGGCCTTATTCTGATGTTTCTCTCGATAGACATTTCAATGGTTGATTGGTTGCCTTGCATTTTTTCCCTCTCCACCTCTTGTTCCCTCGCTTCCTTATGAGATTTCCTTCCAACTGTTTTAGAGGGTCTCTCAATTGTCTCGTCTTCTGATGACCCAGAGGTTTCCAGGGGTTGTTTCCTTGTCATTTCTGCATATGTAGGTGAGGAGGAAGTTCCTATTGGGGAGTCAAGTTGGGTTACTTCTATGTTCTTCTTTTCTACTTCGAGTGAGGGAACTTGGCATTCAATATCCTCTATCTCTGTTTCTATAATTTTGATTGAAGTGTTGAGGGTTTTGAATGGATTTATTGAGGATGTTGTCTTTAGTTGTTCTCCTCTTCCTTTCTTTTGAACCATTCCTGTTAAGGGAGTTCTAGACTCCATCATGCCTCTTTCCATTTATTCTTGTTACTCTCCTTGTCCTAGACTACTTTCTGCAGCTGGATCCATTTTTCTCCTTTCGACTTATCTAGATCTCCCTCCTCCTTTTTTTTTGCAGTATCTTGCAAAATGCCCATATTCATGACGGTTTTTGCATTTGAATGGTAGCTGCTCATAGTCTAACTCTAGGATATAAGACCAGTCTGCTATTGTTAACTTTATGGTTTCAGGTAACTTTATTTCCAAGTGACTTCGACGCATATTCTTGCACATGAATACTGATCCCTTATCTCTGCTTTGTCTATGTATTTTCCTAGGGTGTTAGCAATCATTTCTAGTGACTTTGGATTTGAGTAGTGCAGTGGAAGATGAGGGAGGCACACCCACACTGGAACTACTGATGGCGCATCATGTGTCGGATCGAAATCGGGTGACCATGTGTTAGGTATAGACCTTGAGGTCCCATGAAATATGGTCCATTCCTAAAGATGAGATTTATATCTTCTACTGAATCAAAAACAAAGACAAAAAATCCCTTACCAACTAGAAAACTTCTGATGCCTTCCTTTTACTAGTGGTCGCCAGTTCCTCTGAACCCATGCCTCGATAGCCTTGGGGGGAAGGCCATAGCCTTGTAAATTTACCGATGAGCCTTCTTTAAGCTAAGTTCATAACAGATCTACAAGAATCTTCAATGGCAGGGCGACTGTGGAGATGTTATCAAGTTTCTTTACAAGCTTGTGTTGAGTTTCCCTTGCTGGGCGTTTACTGTTATCGTCGATCAGCTTCCTGAACACAAGAATCTTTGGTGGAGGAGGAAAACGAGGAGAGGCCTCAGGGCCCCCTCCAGGGGTCATGGCGAGGAAGGGAGTACTCATATCACACCAGGGGCTACTGTGTGTGCGAAGTGGAGGTTTTCCGTCCAAGCTAAAACATAAATTTCAATTTTTTTTTTACTTACTAGTAGGAGCTAGATCTTGAAACAATTGTATCTCTGTAATTTCAATCTCCCAAGGTCTAAAATTTTGTCTTTTGGTAGCCCTCTAAGTCATCTTTCCAATGCCACACGTAGGACCAATATTTTATTCTTTAAGATAAATTTATTCCAAATATCCCACAGTGACCTGATTATGGATTGGTTTAATAGAGTGATCTTGATACAAGAAAAAATATAATCTATAAAATTTTGGTCACTTTTTAGGAAATTCAAATATGATGCTCAATGATAAAGTTATGATGATTTTCCCTAGGTCACATGTTTGAGACTAAATTCTAAAGCATGAACAAATGCTAACTTATTCAAACCATATCTAAGAAAATGTAGTGAACCAAGATCTGAAAATTGGCTTATTATCAAATATGTGATAAATGATTGAAGATTTGTATTTATCCCGGAGAAGAAGAAATATCTGGAATTTGGAGATGGTACAGTAAGTAGGCATTTCCCCAAAATTGGATAAGATAATGTTGGAGTTGTTTAATGAGGGATTTTGTATGATCGTGATCTGCTTGCAACGCTCGGGAAATTTGGGGATGAAACAAATATTTTAGTCCCTCAATTTTAGAAGATATTTGCTTCAAAAAATTTCTTTGATAAAGGGAAAGAACGAACCTAAATTCTAAAACTAGGAATGATAGGAATCCGTTTTTCTTCTCCGAAACAGAGAGAGAGAAGAAAGGAATTCCGGAATTTGGATTTCAATGTGGAAGGAAAGAAGTGATGGAATATCCGTTTTTACATGAATTTCACCAAGATTTCTTCTCCATGTGGTGGAAATTTATGCTTCTAAAGCCTCACATAAAAGAAATTATAGTGAAAATTCCAAGATGACCTATTTATAGAAACAAAACCATAGAATCCAAAGCTCTTATACCAATTGTTATGCAACCAGATCACAAAATAGAAGAAAATATAGATCAACGACTTGAAAATTAGTCTGTTTAAGGGGGTAAAATCCTTTGCATCACATAAATTATAAATTATTAGATGATTCAAATGACATGACCTCCTTGGTATATATAAGAGTTTAGAGGGTCATAATATAATGAGAGCCCACATAAAAATAATAATGTAAAGGCACAACAATAAAAAAATGGTGGGCATTTATGGGGCACAAAAAATAACAATATGGTGGATAAATGGGCACAACAATAACAATAAGGGGGTTGTTGGTGAAATTATATGAATGATATATCACCACAAATTAAATTATCAACCAGGGAATCATAATCAGTAGAGACGATACACTATATGTGTCAATAATGAATAAGTTCCTATGTCTGATGAGTATAGAATAGATAAGAAGCATTCAAAACCAATACTCAATTTTATAAATTTTAATCTAAATTCCTCACGCAAATTAAATATCAGAAAGAAAAACATATAAATAAAATATTAACAAGCATGTAATCTAAAGGTTCTTGCTCAGGTAACAAGTCTGTCCATTTATAGGCTCATGAAATAGAAGGATTGATTAAACTTTGTTTTCTTGCAGCAACTAATTAAAATCAACTCACTGCAATCAAGAAAAGAAATGATTCCTAATTTAACTAGTTCTGGAGAAAGATATACATTCTTGCACAGGAAATTTTAGGTATGACAAGGGTTTTCACTTAACAACACATGCAGGTAAATGATGGGATCTCTTATCTTAACTCTTCATGTTCTTTAAAATAGAAACCAACAATTAAATATACAGCCTGAGAAATAAAGTTTGCATTCATAAAACCAATGAGTTATCACTTAGAAACTAACATCTCTAGACTTATATCACACACTCTCAAACATATTACTTGCATAGAATGAAAACTGGAATCATATCAAATACTTTGAAACTGAATTATAACACTAAGACACTCTTCACAACATATGGCCCTAACACAGTCAGTGCAGGACAAACATTGGTACTGGATGAACTGAGTCAGTACAGGATGGATGATATCGGTGCTAGATGAACATGGACATATGTACATGTGTACTAGACAAGAACAGGTACTGAATGAATGCAGGTGCATGGGTACTAGATGAAAGCAAGTGCACATGTACCAGATAAGTAGGAACATGAGTATCGGATAAGCATGAACATGGGTACCAGATGAGCAACATTGGTACCGAATGATTAGGAATAAGGTCTAAAAAGTTATTTGAGTCAATCAAAATAATTATAGTATACAAATAATCAATTATTTCATTACTACTAACAAGAAATCATAAAAATCAAGCTTTGAATATAAATTACCTCATAGATACATAAGGATTCTAAAAGTTATGTTCATGAAGAAGGAAGGAAAGTGGTGATTAGGTTTTGAGGTAAAGTTGGTCAGAAATAAAGGACAATATAGGGTATTATAGGCATAAAAAATGAGACCCAACATTCCCTCATGCCTAAGTCATGGCATGTCCACATGCAAAAAGCATTGAACCATTCGTCAAAATTCCAAAAAATGGGGTCTTCTTACAACTTTCCTAAACATCAACTATTTGGATCTAAGTTATTCACACCTGAAGCCACTTCTTTAAGTTCCCTTTTAATAACCTTGGTATAGTGTATGAGGTGAAGAACCTTCTTAAGCTTGGTGGAGACCTCATCATACTAATCTTGAAACCTCTGGCTATTCTCCTTTAATTTATAATTCTCTTTCTTGATGTACCTGTCCAACATCCTTTTTTTTCACTTTTTCCTTTAGTTTTCCATTTTCCATCTGAAGTCTCTCAATTGTCATCTAATCACTAGTTATAAAACTAACAGGTTTAACTGTTTCATGCTTAGTGGTTTCTTTACTAG
>APFE030418866.1:17264-89773 GCA_000404065.3 Pinus taeda
GGGGGGGGGAGCTGTAGGTGGTTACTACTGTTTTAGGAATATGATTTTGATGTGATTGTGAAGACTAGATGATTGAATGCGGGACTAGATCATCTATCCAGGATTGAGACAAGTGAAGACCCAACTAATTTAGATGAAGGATTACCAGATGCTTAGCTATTTGTTGTATGAGTAACAGATGATCATTTTGCAAATATAATTCAGTTTCTAACTACTGGAACAACTCCAAAATGGTATTCTACTCAGTAGAAGAAGGAACTGGTGGTTTGTGCTGCTGACTTCTTTATGATAGTGGGACACTTGTATAAGATGGGTACTGATGAAATACCACACAGATACATTCTGGAGTTTGAGCATTCTAGTATCGTCATTGAAGCATATGGAGGGGTAGCAGGAGGACACTATGTTGTCTTTTGCATGCAGGGTTATGGTGGCCAACAATGCATAAGGATTCTAAGGCATACTGTAAGGTATGTGATGCTTCTAAAAGGACGGGAAACCATCACAAAGAGATAAATTACCCTTAAATACTCAAACTTCATTACAAGTGTTTGTAAAGTGGGATATTGAATTTATAGGTCTGATACAACCATCGGGGAAGAAGACAGGTGTGTGGTAAATTATTACTGTGACAAAGTATTTGACAAGATGGGAAGAAGCACAGCCAATGAAGGAGTATACTGCTGCTACAACCATGAAGTTTCTGTTTGAGTATGTGTTGACAAGGTTTGGATGTTCGAAGACATTGATGAGCGATAGGGGTATGCACTTCCTCAATGAAACTATTGTCGCCATGCTCGAAGAATATCAGGTGTATCATCAAAAGACTATGCCCTCTCACCCTTAGGAAAATGAAAAAATTGAAGCATTTGATAAGATCTTGGAGAATGTGTTGACTAAGGTCTACAATGCTCATAGGAACAATTGGGATTTGTGCATATGAGCAGTCTTATGGGCATATAGGATGACATGTAAGAAGCTAATAGGACAAACCTCGTTCATGCTAGTCTATGGGATAGAATCAATCATGCCGATGGAGTATATTGTGCCAAGTCTATGGCTTTCAACATTGACTGAGATGGTTGATTGTGAGACTATGGAAGAGCACCTCGTGCAGTTACTAGAGCTTGAAGAAGATCGATTTCTAGCTGAATTTTAGCAACAGGTGCAGAAGGAATGTGAGAAGGCCTACAATGATAGGCATATTAAGTTGTGCACCTCCCAGGTGAATAATCTCGTGCTGTTATATGATAGCAAGTTCACAAAGTTTCCAGGAAAATTTCAATTTCACTAGTTAGGGCCATATGTTGTTAAGGAAATCACATATCGTGGCGCAATTCAGTGCACGAATCTGAATGGGGAACCATTCCTGGGTGATCCAAGTGGCTCCAAACAGAGGAAGAAGTCCTAGAGGACTCAGAAGGGGTCAAAAATAAAAATGTTTGGATTATGCTCAAACTAGGACTAGAGCGTAGATCTCGTCGTCTTTATTGCAACAGTGCAAATGGTTCGTTAATTCGAGTCTGGATGAGGAAGTTAGAAGCAGTCAAAGTTGGGTTAACTTTTTGCTGACTAACCAAGCTTAAGGAGGCCACAATTTGGACAAAACTTGGCCACCAGATTCTGGCTAGCTTCGGCTGGATTCCAAATGAATTTTTTTCCTCCGTAAAAGCACTTCTTCGGCCTAAAATTTGAATTTTGAACATGCCTTATTATTATATCAAAAAAAATATAAAAAAATATATATATATATATATATATATATATATATATATATATATATATATATATATATATATATATATATAGGAGGTGGTGCGCCATCACCCCCACCACCCGACACCTCACATATCAATCTTACATATTAATTTAAGGAGGGGCCAGTGGGAGTTGAACCCACGGCCGGCTGGCCCCGCCCACACGGCGGCCTCGTAACACACCGCCATATAACAAAACAATGACCCAACAAAAATGCGCCTGTAATTAATGTGTTTCAGTTGGTGCAGAAGGCATAGGGTGGGCCACCCAGTGCAAACCCAAAGCCTTTTAAAATTCATTTTTTGGTTTTAAATAAACTATAAGGTGAAAAAAAAGGGAGGGGCGGGGTTTGACCACCTGACCCCTCAACCAATACCCAATATTGCCATTGCACCCAACAGCCTACATTGCTTAATTTGCTGGAGATTCTTTTGAAATGCCATTTTTGTCAGTGCGTCAGGGGAGATGGAGGAACCAGGAGTGGGCATGAATTTCGAGATAGAAGAGGTAGAATCTTGGCACGCAATTCAAGGAAACATTTTGCAGGAGGGGTGAAATTTCAATTTGTCAGATTTTGACAAATTTTATACGGTTTCAATACTTTTAGATGCCACGAACACAAAAGCATTGTCTGTGTCTCCATCAAAGTTCTAAATTTTTTGGCCATTTTCAATATGAGGGTGGAACCATGATTGCTGCAAAAATAGGTAGCGGAACCATGATCCATGAAATTTTATCGAGGTAATTTTTCTCCATGTCAGAATATAGTCAAGTTTATAGTCATTTTTCATGGTTTTCCATTGGGATAATAATGGCGAGGTCAGATTCGCCTTTGGAGTTGTAGACTTCCAGTCCACCCATGGAGTAGAATCTTTTAGGAATCTAAGGGGAATTAAAATATTCCTTGAGCCCCAGATTCTCCATTTCTTAGAATTCAACAATTGGATAGTCGATTTTGCACTATTCAAAATCACAAGTCTGATGGTGCATTTAGATTTCTCATTCTCTGATTCTATTCTTCAGCCACTTTTCTAAGTGGAATGCAGGTGTCAACATCCATGTGCGAGCAATCATGCAATTGATGTCATGAGATTGATGGTCCAAACAGCTTCAACAATTTGACATTTGCGTCTTTAGATGGCCCTTGGTTTTGAGGTATATGCAGTGTTCATGTACTTCTTCTTTATGCATTGTGCTGCATAGATCCCTATTGATGCTTGATGTGGGATCTTGTTTATTATTTGTTTTCATGATTCCTGCTTGATGTGACGCGAAATCATTTATGAGACGTACTTGTTGTCATGATTTGTCATGTTGTGTTTTGAGATCCCTTTCTTGTGTGTTGATGGGATACTCATGTGTTGCATGTTTTCTTTGAGATCCCTTTTATGCCATGTTGGGAGGATGCTCCTCATACATAAGTTTTTTTTGTCATACTGATAGGAGTCCTTTTGACTGAGAGTTCCTGTAGTGGAACATCTCTTAGAGCCACTCCTGCATGAGGGAATTTTCCTTGTATGATCGCGACATAATCGCTTATGCACATTATCACTATTGACAACACTTAATGCAGTGGCCTACACCATCTTGACACCAAGACCTAGAGACGTATTCCCTCTTGGACGAACTCGGTTATCAATGTTTTTTTTAGTTACTGATGATTGACATATTCCTCTTTATAGCATGTGGATGTATTCATTAATGTTCTTTCAAAAATGCAATTTAAAACATCACGAAAGTAAAAGGTCTTGGAAGGGTCCTTTGTCACACTCGGACTTGGATCAAGTGGTATCAGAATCATCTTTGCATTGATGTGAATTGCAGTGTGAACAATGGAATGTGCAGCGACAAAGGATGAAAAACTGATGTATGAGACCATTCTCAAAATTTCCAAAAGGGTAGAAATAATGTATGAAACTCTAAGAAAGAGATAGAGGAAAAGGAGTGATTGCAGCTTCAGTTGCAAGCCACAGAAGAGGCCATGGAAGAACTGAAGAAAAAAAAACCTAATCTTCAAATAGAGAACGTTGAATTGAAGATGTGTCTACATGAAGAGAAAAAGGAAAAATAGAGTTTTCTACGACAGCTGCAAGCAAAGGACGAGGCCTTGGAAAAGCTGCAGCATGACCCATGCAAGGTAAAAAGTAGTTCTCCATCTTCATGCATGTTTCCTAATGATGATTTCGTTGTTTTTGAAAATCATACCACATGAATTGGCTCCAAACTATTGAAGATAATGAGGTATGAAGGAAAAGGCTTGGGCGTTAATGGCCAAGGCATTGTTAACCCCATCAAAGTAGAGGAATTACCATGTGGAACATGACTTGGGTATGTCAGAAAGGAAGTTGGAGAATGTGCCATGATAGTTAGTGAACCACCAACAACAGATGATGAGAATCCCTCATAAGTTCTTTCCAAATCGACAGAGGAGGTAAAAGATGTTGATTTACTTTCAGTTTCATCATCACATAGTATGATTTCTATTGGAGATTTGGAAATCCCAATTACAGGGACAAACATGAGGCTTCTTACAAGGATGAGGCACGAGGAGGAAGAAAAACTTGGTGATAATAACCAAGGCATAACACAACCATTGGAGGTTATCCAGAGACCTCAATTTGTAGGCTCAAGATACGCCAAAGGAGAAAGCTCAAAGGTGTCAAATTCTTCTGAAACATTGTTGAAATCATCGAGGAAAGAGAATGATGGGAACACATCCCCATCATCGCATGAAAGTTTCCATGGAAAGGAAAAAGCTGAGGCAAGCCCTCATAGCCATACTTACACCAGAGACAACAAGGAAAGGTATAACCACTTTCGACATGCAAATGTTCATTTCAATTATGATCATGTTGTTAGAGATGAATGTAAAATATGGCATCGAAAAACATGTACCTTTTGTGGATTACATAACCATACATTTTCTAAGTGTTGGAAAAGAATGGCAGCACACAAAGGGATGAGGCATGAAAGACCCTCTCAACAATAGGTAAAGAAACATGTTAAGCAGATCTGGAGGAAGATGTATTGTAGTCATTGTGACAGGAGTGGCCATCAAAGAGATACCTGTTGGAGGCTCCATCAAGATCAGTGCCTTAAAGACAAAGTGTCGATGCATGAACCAAATGAAACAGTTGTTCGACAAGCAAAACCATCACAGGGTGATGACCCATTCACATTGATAAGTGAAAAATGGTTTCTAGACATGTTGTCATTTCTTGGTCATGCTTTTGTAAATCTTTTGTTGCATTTTAAAATTTAAAAGTGATGATGTGTTTTCCATCACTTGTTCAACAACAATGATGTCCAGTCTCATTTTGTGTTGCATGTTGAACTGTGAAAATGATGTCATGTTCCCATCATTTTTCAAAGAAAAACAGTGTTTGGCCTTATTGTTGTAAATCATGTGTTGTAGTGATGAAGTATTTTGCATCACTTGTTGAAGCAACAATGATATGTTGGACTTGTTTCCGTAGCTGGAGCGTTTCATCCATCTTGATGTAAACTTGACCATCGAGTATGTGTTATAAACTCATGGAAAGTGTGGGACACTTGGGTCATTATTTGGTCATGAAAGTCAAGCATGTAATTTGCGAAACAATGTACTACAAGTTGCAGGTGTCGGCTCATTTCTTCGGGCTCTGAAGAACAAAGGTGAAGGAGATGGAAGCGAGACCTTTTCAGGATGCTTGTGATGCAGACAAGGTACAGAGAAGTTACATATTATTTTTCATGCTTTTGGAGGACCAAAAGCTCCTCAGTGGGGAGGATTGATCTAGGTGGCTCCAAACACAAGAAGAAGTCCCAGAGGACTCAAAAAGGGTCAAAACTCAAAATGTTTGGATTATGCTCGAACTAGGACCAGAGCATAGATCTCGTTGTCTTGATCATGGTAGTGTAAATAGTTCGTCAATCTGAGTCCGGATGAAGAAGTTAGAAGTATTCAAAATTGGGTTGACTTTTTGCTCACTAGGCAGGCTTAAGGAGGCCACAATTTGGACAAAACTAGGCCACTGGATTTCGGCCAGCTTCGGTTGGTTTTTGGGCGAATTCGTCACCTCCTTAAAAGCACTCCTTCGCCCTAAAATTTGAATTTTGAACATGCCTTATTGTGTGTATGTGTGTGTGTGTGTGTGTGTCTCTCTCTCTCTCTCTCTCTCTAGATATAGATATAGATATATATAATATATATATATAACATATATATATATATATATATATATTATAAGGAGGTGGTGGGCCACCACCCCCACCACCCCACAACTCACATATCAACCTCACATTTTAATTTCAGGAGGGGCCAGTGGGAGTTGAACCCACAGCTGGCGGGAGGGCTGGCCCTGCCCACGCAACGACCTCATAACACATCACCATATAACAAAACAACGACCCAACAAAAATGCACCTGTAATTAATGTGTTTTAGTTGGTGTGGAAGGCATGGGGTGGGCCACCCAATGTGAACCTGATCCTTTTTAAAATTCATTTTTCGGTTTTAAAATGAATATAAGATGAAAAAAAAGGGAGGGGTGGGGTTTGACCACCTGACCCCTCCTCAACTAATACCCAATCTTGCCATTGCGCCCAACGACCTACATTGCTTAATCTGTTGGAGATTTTTTTTAAACGCCCTTTTCATCAATGCGCCAGGGAGATGGAGGAACCAGGAGCAGGCACGAATTTTGAGATAGAGGAGGAAGACTCTTGGCATGTAGTTCGAGGCAGCATTTTCCAGGAAGGGTGAAATTTCACTTTGTCAGATTTTGACAAATTTTATATGGTTTCAACACTTCTCGACACCACAAATGCAATGGCGCTATCCATGTCTCCATCAAAGTTCTACATTTTTTCTGCAATTTTTAGTATGAGGGTGGAACCATGATTGCTACAAAAACAGGGAGTAGAACCATGATCCATGAAATTTTCTTGAGGTAATTTTTCTCCATGTCGGAATATAGTCAAGTTAACAGTCATTTTTCATCGCTTTCTATAGGGGTTGCAATGGAAAGGTCAGATTCGCCTTTGGAGTTGCATATTTTCAATCCACCCATGGAGCAGAATCTTTGAGGAATCTAGGGGGAATCTAAAAGATTCCTTGAGCCCTAGATTCGCAATTTCTCAGAATTCAAAAATTGGACAGTTGATTTTGCACTATTCGATGTCACAAATCTGATGGTGCATTCAGATTTCTCATTATCTCATTCTATTCTTCAGCCACTTTTCTAAGTGGAATGCAAGTGTCAACATCCATGTGCGAGTAGTCATGCGATTGATGTCGTGAGATTGATGGTCCGAACAGCTTCAGTAGTTTGACATCTGCTTCTTTAGATGGCCCTTGGTTGTGAGGTATATGTAGTGTTTATGTACTTCTTATTTATGCATTGTTCTACACAGATCCCTGTTGATGCTTGATGTGGGATCTTGTTTATTATTTGTTTTCATGATTCCTGCTTGATGTGACGTGAAATCTTCTATGCGATGTACTTGTTGTCATGATTTTTCATGTTGTGTTTTGAGATCCCTTTGTTGTGTGTTGATGGGATACTCATGTGTTTCCATGCATGTTTTCTTTGAGATCCCTTTTATTCCATGTTGGTGGGATGCTCCTCATGCATGAGTTTTTTGTGTCATACTAATAGGAGTCCTTTTGATTGAGAGTTCCTATAGTGGAACATATCTTAGAGCCACTCCTGTGTGAGGGAATTTTACTTGTATGATCACGAAATAATTGCTTATGTACATCATCACTATTGACAACATTTTATGTAGTGACCTACACCATCTTGACACCGGGGCCTAGAGACGTCGTCCCTCCTGGACGAACTCTGTTATCAGCGCTTTTGTTTTTATGTTGTTGATGATTGACATGTTCCTCTTCTTTACAACATGCAGATGTATTCATTAATGTTCTTTTAAAAATGAAATTTGACACATCACGAAAGTAAAAGGTCTTGGAAGGGTCCTTCGTCACACCCAGACCTGGATCACCAGGAAGAGTCAATGGAAGCCAACTGAAATTGTATCAAGGAGATCCTACCCATGCGTGATGACTATATGATGGCAGGATTGTCTTAGTGCTCTAGGCAGCTACAAGGAGGCATGGGACTATAAACTACACTGCCCAAAGAAGGGGAACAAAAGTAAGGGGGTTGCGCGAGGAAAGAAAGTAGCATGCCACGAGAAGGTGAGCCAGGAGGGTTGTGCCATGGAGGATGGTGTCATGCAGCTAGGTCCAAAAATAGTTGTTGAGTGCATTGTAGTTGATTGGATGGAGAAAATCCCATTAGGAGGAGTAGGTAAGAGACATTTATGGTAAATATCTTTTGAAAACAGTTGCCAATGACACATTTATGATCATAAATTGGAGGGAACTGTTAGATTTGAATTCAAAATCGCATATAAATCTGGCATGCTAGGCTACAGTCAAACACTTTGCCTTCCAAAAATTATTTGTATGCTCTGTTGTCTCAAACTTATGAAACAAGAAGATTGGGAGGAACTTTTGTCACGATTGGGTTGGCTAAGTTTCCTAAGTGTAATCGAAAAGCCTTCTTAGATAGTATAACTAGATCCAATCCCATAGAATCTGCCAGTTCTGAAGTCGATGCCTCTGAAGCCGATGTATCTGATGTCCTAACCCTTGAAATTGCATTGATGGAAGCTACACCATCTATGCCTACGACATCGAGGTCACCTAGGCCAAAGCCATCTGCTGCTAAGGAAAAGAAGAAGAAACCCCAAGCTGTTTGGGTGAGGCAGTCACCAAGGAAGAACCCTACAGAGGTTTGGTAGAAAGGGAATATGGATAAGGAAAAACAACCATACAAACCCCTGGATCTGGACAAAGAGGAGCTTCCCGATGGGGTTGAAGAGTTGGATGCTGAGGAGGGGGAGACTATCACTAGGATCCCAGATTATATCCCTCCGTGAAAGGGCAAAGCGAAGGTACCCAAGGATCCAAATTCTATTAATTTTATGGTCTCCACACTGCTATTTCTAGAGAAAGTGCCATTTGAAGGTGCACAGTTAGGATGTATTCCTGCACTAAAAATGGAGGATTAGGATCTTGCTGATTGGGAGATATTCCCACATTTTGGCACAAACAAATATTTGGCAAAGATATATTATGAGGAGACCGGAGTCATGTGACTAAAGACTATGAAGTGGGTCATGGGGGTTGAAAAAGTCAGGTTGCTGAGTATGTTATGGGTACCACACTTTAGTTGAACCACTATCAACATGGTGTGCATATCCCAACTACTTGTGTTGGTGCGTGATGGGTTTATATGTTTGGGAGATCCCATCTCCATCATATATATGTTGATCCATTGTATCACAAGGTTTCCCTACCAAGGGTTGCATCCCGCCAAGGAATTTGGAGGCAAGAGTCAAGAGAAACAAATTGCAAAAAAAATGAAGCGAGAGTATGGCTTAATGAAGAAGTTGCGTAGATACTCCATATACTCCATCAATGATAACACAATACAACTTGCTACTCAGATCTTGGCCTACAAGATCATGAGGAAATGCCATGTAGAAGAAGTGTCAGTGCCAGTAATCTCATTGGCTGCACAATGTGCGAAGTGGGTGCAGTACCTGTGCAAATAATTCTTGTTGAACTATCATAAAGCATAGTAGCAAGGCCTTTCACTATGCCTGCCTTTTGTTATTAATTTTTCTTATCACATGGAGACTTTCGGAAGATAGCCAGTTCCCTCCGCAGGATGAGGATTCACCAGAAGCCATGAAGTTCACTTCATTGTGGGCAATGAAGGACTCAAAAAGGGTCATGGAAACAAAGGTATTCTGGGTGCTAATGGAGATGGACCTTCGCACCATGATCAATTAGAGTCCAAGGTTGTCACCAACATTGTTTGGACAATTAGAGTCCTACACGGAGTATAAAGTCGATTTTCATAACGTATCCATCCACGCAAGGTGATACCTTAAAAAATTATGGTACAAGTTACCATATCTAGTAACGAACGTAGATGTGTAGGAAGTTGTAGGAAAATGGCTAGCTGAATGGAGACATCCATTAGATCTCAACACAGGAACAAGCACGACCAAGGAAAGTTCCTCCATGTAGGCAATATAAGCACAAAAAAAGAACAAGGCTAAGCAGGATGCATCCTATGAGAAAGTAACATAGAAAAATAAGGAAGTTGTTGCTAAGGCAACTGTTGACAAAGGGTGTGCCACGAAGGAAGTGCTGACAAGGAGCGCACTGCAAAGGAGGCCACCATGGAAGTAGAGGAGTTTGCTTCTTAGAAGACTATGGACAAGGAAGGGTCTGAGGAGGAAGGATGTGGTGGTGAGGAGTAGATCACCCCCATAAAATTGCAGAAGAGGATAAGGAAAACCACTTCTGGGTCTAGAAGGAAGCAAAATTTTGATAAGCAGGAACATGTGATCCAATGGTCCTCACTGAGGGGGACTTGGATGAGATTAGGAACAAGGTCTGCGACACAACAATAAAGTTGTAGACACAGTTCAAGCAATAGTACATGAAGGTGCTAGGGAGTGTACAGAAGGATCTGCATAAGTTTCATATTCAAATATGCAGAATTTAGCTAAGCGTGGGACAAGCAAGCCTGTAATAAGCCATCATGTCGGTGCTAGTCATAGACAAGAATCTAGCCATTAGAGTTATTCCACTACCAGAAGGATCATTGTACACAAAGGCAGATGAAGCAAACGCCCAACTCAGACAAATAAAATATGTGGATGTCAACTTGGCCACGTTGACCATTCAGACCCTCGACGCACTTCATTAGGGGGTATCAAAAGAGCTTAGGATCAGGGAGCAGCAAGCACTATCAGTCATGAGTGAAGTCAAGATGAAAAATGAGCAAATCTTGGTAGAAAAGGGTCAGACGTTGAAAGAAAAGGAAGCACTGGTCGTGCAAAACCATAGCCTGGAGGCAAAAATTGCACAAGCATGCAAGATCCTACTAGAACGTCACATTCTAGAGGATGCAGAAGTAGCAGTGAAGATTCAAAAGTTGGTTGATGTAGTCAGAGAATCAAAGGATGATATTAGATGAGTAACCTTTAACTTCCAAATCAATATCGTAGAACTGTAGTTGAAATTGAAGCTAACCACTCCGCCAGAGGTCCAGGAGTAGTGCCAAGAAAACCATTAGGGAGAGCATGGGAACTTTGGATTCAATAGTCACAAGCTTAA
This sequence comes from Pinus taeda, assembly GCA_000404065.3. Classification (NCBI taxonomy): domain Eukaryota; kingdom Viridiplantae; phylum Streptophyta; class Pinopsida; order Pinales; family Pinaceae; genus Pinus; species Pinus taeda. The sequence goes on from APFE030418866.1 coordinate 28,209, forward strand.
CATTGATATTCGAACAAGCCATGGAGCTATGGACAACTCTGCATGAGGACCCAAAATTGCAGAAACTTGGCACAAACATCTGGGAGACACAACGACAATTTAATGAAATCAGGGTGACTTCATGCCCTTTGGCGCTAATCCAGTGCCTCGCTCAGTTGTAGGAAGGAAAACAAATGCAATCAAAAATGGTAGAGATGTAGAGAAAAGAGGTCATCTTAAAGGCCAAAATATAGCCATAGACAAAGGAAGCATGCTATCTTACTCTGTCAGTCTAGGACAAGTTGAAGACACTTCAATAGACATAGAGAATGATGCGCTTGGCGATGGAAGGCCCAACGACAAAAAATCTAGTGGAGGAAGTGTAGTAGGCCACATTACAAGGTTTTGTTGACATAACAAATTGCAGATCGAGTTTAGAAAAATCTTCAACAACATTGAGGTGCCAGCTAAGTGACATGAGTGTGAGTCACCATATTTGTGTTGGGGACCTGTTGGGATAAGGTCCCTGGGATCAATTTTGTTAAATTTTGAGTCATTTTTGCAATATCGTTTTGTATCAAAGGTAAAGTCTCTAAGAAATGTGGAAAGCGGAGCGCGAAGCTAAGTAGAGTCAAAGGGCCTTTAGTCCCTTAGGTGGGTAGGTGATAGAGTTGTTTTGAGATCCACCCATGGTATATGGAGCATGGTATTGTAAAGAAAAGACTATAATTAGTTGAGTCATAGCAAGTCTTAAAAAAATAGCTTTGGTGAAGAATCATTTATAAAGGCAAGGTGCTAAGGCATGAAAAGTTTGTTTCCTGTACTTAGGAGAAACGGGAAGGCTCCTATAGCGGAGTGCGCAAAGACCTTGGTAAGTTCGTAAACTGAGTGCACAGGTCCCTGCAGTTGAGTGCACAGGGAGGATAAGTCTGTAATTGAATGCTTATTCATAGTAAAGACTGTTTGGGAAGCAATTCTGATGCATATGTTCCTTGTTATTTACTTCTGTTTAAGTTTATGTATCTTCACTCTAGGATTTGTTTTATGTGAATTACTACTTATTTACTCTGTGAAATGGGTAGATTTTTCATATTTATGCATAATAAGTACAATTAAATACCTTCTCAAAGATCGGGAAGTCATTAGATAGATTTGTTGTAGTTAGCTATCTGGAAAGGGTAGATTTGCATGAAGGCATATCTAGGCCGTAAGGGCTCAGAATACACATCACACAAGCCTTTGGATGTAGAAACCTAGTTCTAGCACCTCCTAATACTGTTTGAGGTGAGACTGCGACCTGGATTACACAGGTTGTTGCTGAAAGGGCCAACAGTTAAGGTTTTGTTTCTTGGCGTAGTTAACGCTGAACCTGGGTCAAGCCCCATCAAGCCAACAATCATTTAGTTTATGGTACGAAGTAATGGTAAAATCATTGTTTAAACAACCCACAGAGGTAGAATCTCTATCATTATATATTCAACATATAATTCTTTTTCTAAAATTATTATTGGCATCTTCCCAATCATACCCATGATTATCCCATTCAATCATGTCATAAAAAGGATTTTTTTTCTTAGAAAAATAAGGGAATAAAGGTGAGTACTTTAGGATTTAGGCTAGGGGATTAACAACTTATGGTAATAATAGTTTGTGACAATAATTATATACTAATCACATGATTAATATGAATCTTAATAGCAGAAAATAAAATACCGACCTCATACCTCCATTATTGGATAAATACAAGGAATATTTTTTAGTAACAGATGAAAATTGTTTTCCAGTACCAGACAAACATAGGAGTCTGCTTTCCAATACTAGATGAATACTGTGAGTTTTTCTTTAGTGTGGGATGAAATTTTAATAAGGTACCCAGATGCATAGTCTTCAAATTGGAATCCTGTAGGCTTCTCTTTGTAGCTTAGCATGTTGTGAGGGTTAAGCTAGAGTAGGTGCTAGTGATTATTGATGCTACATGTGATTTTTTTCTGCTGGAAAAACTATAAACAACACATTGGTACAAGAACTTTGAAATTACAGTGGAAGTGCTAGAAAGTGAGGCCAAAGAATTCAAAGACTAGGCTCCAATCTCTTTAACAAGAAGGAATTCAATAGTTGGAAAAACTCCTCTTTTTGGAACCAAACTAACCACTGCTTCTGTGGCCACTTCCATTTTATTGGGAAATAAACCTAACTACTACTATTTTGTGGATTTTCCTTGAGCCCAGATCAGTTAATGCTTGCTAGTATTTTCAATTTTTACGACTCTGAAAAACTTAAATAAAATTCAATTTCACTTACCCATGGATTTTTCTCGAGCCTGGGCTAGTTCATGCTGGTCAGTGTTTTAAATTTTAAGGAGTATAAAAAACTTAAAGAAAACTCCATTTACTATCCCGTGGATTTTTCTTAAGCCTGAGACAATTTCTGCTCGCCGATGTTTTCAATTTCAGGGAGTCTGAAAAACTTAAAGAAAACTCCATAGGTTCCTTTTCCATAAATAATTTACCATGGCCGGTTAAAGGAATAAACTTACACCTAGTAAATTCCCTTCTTTATTGTCTATCTACAGGGAAGGAGACACAATTAGTAATACCAAAATCATTATCCAAAAGCACACCTATATACATATATGTACAAATTTAAATTAAATTACATAGAGTGGTGCATCAACAGGAGGAGAACTCCCCTTTCTAACCAACTGCATTTCATAATTTTGACAAACATGTTTTGTGAAATCCTCTTTAGATGGTGGCTTATGATAAACTTTAAATTGATGTCCATTCACAACAAAGAAAGTTTGATCTGCATCAATATCTTTTATCTTGATTGAACAATTTTCATAGACTGTATCTACCTCACAATGTCCCAGCCACCATGTTGGCAATTTTCCTTTGAAATCCTTAAATATGTTGTCATACAACAAAGGCGAGTCACCTGGTTGAAAAATTTATTATTAATAAACTTATCATGCCATTTGGCTTTTTGATCCTAAAAAACATCATGCTTTGAAGAGCATCTTATCTGATCTCATCCGATGCATTCAATTCCATTAGCCTTTATTTTTTTACCTCATCTAAATCCATTCCTAACTGCACAGCAGTTCTGAAGGTTTTAACTTGGAATACTATAGGGAGCAACACCTGTTTCCCTTAAACCAACTCATAAGGAGAATGTCCTGTTGTGTTTCTCCAAGTTTTGCTATATGCCCAAAAAGCTTCTGGTAACCTATCATCCTAGTCTTTATGATGCAGTTGTATTGTCATAATGATAATAACATTGATTACTTTATCGGTAGACTCTACTTGTCCATTCGCTTGGGGGTGGTAAGGTGTAGATTTCCGGTGTTTGATTTTATAATACTATGCAATAGGTTTTACCAATTTGGAAGCGAATTGAGTGCCTTGATCAGTTACTATTTCCATTGGTACACCAAAACTAGTAAATATCTCTTCAAATGAAAAGTGAGCAACAAATTGTTCATTAGGAGAATATAGTGATTTAGCCTCTACCCATTTGGTTACATAATCTGTACATACGAGAATATATTTCTTCTTTTTGGACATAGGCTAAATTGGTCCTACAAAATCTAATTCCCATTTATCAAAAGGTTCGATGACTGCCTATGCTTGAAGAGGCATTTCATATGTTGGGATAGGTTTCCCCACCTTTTGACAATCATCACAGCTGGCCACATATTTCTTTTCATCCTTAAAAATGGTGGGCTAATAATACCCGGATTGTAAAACTTTATATGAAGTTCATTTGTTAGTGAAATGTCCACCACATGCATCATTACAGAAATATTTTAGAATGTCTTTCATTTCATATTCTCATACACATCTTCTAATCACCAGATCTGGTCCAGTACAGCACAAACAATTCTCATGCCACATATAATTAGCACTAAGTTGTATCATTCTCTATTCTTCCCTTGAAGGAAAATTTTTGGGCAACTTTCCTGTAACCAGGTAATTAGCTACATCTGCATACCAAGGTGTATAAGTAGAAATAGAAAATAAATTCTCATCTAGAGAATCATCAGTGACTGGTGCATTGTCACCTGTATGGACAAGTCTAGGAAGAAAATAAGATACAATATTATATTTTCTTGGTCTGTCAATAATAGTAGTATTAAATTCTTGTAGTAGTAACAACCATCTAGTAAGACGGGCATTGGTGATAAAAAAATCTCATATTTTAATGATCTATGTGTACAAAAACTTCATATCCAGTTATAAAATCTCTATATTTATTAATGGCATGAACTACTGATAAGAATTCTTTTTCAATGACCGTGTAGTTTAGTTTTGTAGGAGATATTTTTTATAACAAAATAGATGTCATAGGGAATTTGATTCTCTTTTTGGCCCAAAGAAGCCTCCAAACCTTTGTTAGAGGCATCGATATAGATGTAAAAAGGGAAGGCCCAATTTGGTCCTCTTAGAACTGGAATAGTTGACATTTTTTGTTTAAGAGTTTCAAGGGAAATTTGACACTGAGATTCCCACTAGAATTCCACATCTTTGTTTAAAATTTTGAACATAATGGTGGCTATTGTTGTAAAATTTTGAATAAATCTTCTATAATATCTGGCATGCCCTAGAAAGCTTCTAACTTATTTTTCAGAGACTGGAGTTTTTATCTGAGCAATTATTTTGATCTTAGCAAGGTCTACTCTTATCCCAATCCCAAAAATATGATGGCCTAACACAACATGTTATATACCTAGGGGGGGTAATATGGGGTACCGAGGGAGGTACCCAAGATAATAATGTCACAATGGGATGGGCCATAGTAATAAATAAGGTGGTTAACCCATGTCATGTAAGGGACCACAAGTAGTTAATAATAATGTAAGAGGCCCATGGTATTAGTTGATGGTATGAGGAAACCATGGTAATGATACATGGTATTGTATGTGTGAGGCCTATATAGAGGCTAGAGACTCCACATGGAGAGGATATGAAGATGAAGAGAAGTATTCTTGTATGAACAGGCATATGGCTTGTGGAGTGTTCTCCTTCCTTAAGGAGTGAATGTATGGTGTTTCCCTACCATAAGGGTTTGATCAATAAAGCATTTCTATCTTATATCTTGGGTTTATTTGCATAATCTTATACTTTCTTACAACAAGTGGTATCAGAGCTACAACAAGTGGTTTCTATTATCATAATATTTCTAGGTTAGATCTACAACACACACACACACACACACACACACACATATATATATATATATATCTTTCACGCCGTGAATGGTTGGATCAATCGATGTGGATCTTGTCTTGAGTAACCCATAATTAATATGATTCAGTTTCTAATAAAACATCTAAAATAAAATGAATATCCACCCATACACTCTACGTATCTATCATGGCTATTATAAAAAATGAATCCTGGGACATCAATATCAACTCATCGATTCCCTCATCACATGCATTCGTTGTTGCAAACTAATTGGTACAAAAGTGAGGTTCCAACAGTCGATTAATTTTATCAATCTTGAGTGACATCTCATCTTTATCTAGCATAGAACAAATTCAACGTTTAATAAAATTAGCAAAAAGATATATATATATATATATAATTCCAGTTCTATCAAAATTATCGGAAATAATAGGAATGAATACTCATACCATCTTCAACTCCCTAGAAGTAATGGAATGATCCTCCTTATTTTAAATTCATCGCAGAGGATAAGAAACCTCCTTCTTATAGCCTCTTAACTCCTACAACAATATAAACTCCTACAGTGATTAGACTTGACACTCATGGCTAGGAAACAAGATAGTTTGTCCAAGGACTGAGTTGGCTTATTTATGCGTAGCCTCCATGCATAGGAGTGTAAAACACTTGGTTGACTATGAGGATATGCATTATCCTTTATTCATGCTCCTACCCTTTCATAACGCAGGGATAGTATAAAGATGTATGGATAACTTAATCTGATCATGATCCTAATGCCTTCAGCCTAGTGGATAGATACTTTCAGTCAATTAAGGAAACATCGCCACAACTTTTCTGGGATCCCTCATGGAAACATTATAGTTTTCTTTGGCTAACTCGCATACCTCCACATTGTGATAAGGTACCTAAAAAGCAGTCTTTAAAAAGGATAAAAGAGAGTCTTATCCTTTCTCACTAATATAGAATCACATAGTGACACGTTTCTGCTTTTACTAGTGTTTTAGTGGATATCATCCCTATATCCATAGACCAAAAAAAAGTCAGCTTTTCCTTCCATATGTATTTGTACTGCAGGGATAAGATGGCAATTTATAGATAATTTAATTCGGTTAAGGGTGAGGAGAATAATTGTACCTACTTAACGCCTTCAACTCACTATCAATACCAAAAGTCAGACTCAAACATGTAGGCTTGTAGCACATTTCAACAAAATTGATACCAAAAGGAAATATAAAACTTCTGGTAAACAAATATATGTTTTCATGCAAAAGCCCTATATTGGCAGCATTATTTCCTGCGTAAATATTTTTTTTTGTCCAGATCATCAAGCACTATGGTATATAAATTTCCAAGAAAAATTATGGCATGGACATGGAAATTGTTTCCCATTATATCAAATTGTCACTTTTGTTATTCAACATATAATAAGAAATGTAATGTTGTTGTAAACTTGAAGTAGGGTTGCCATTTAATTATAACTATGCAAACTGAACCATGGGATTTAATGTATTTGAAGAGGCACAACTAGATTTTGGAGAATATTTGTTGGTGGATGGATTTTGCGTTATGCTAGAAAATTGGCTTAAATGTAATAGAAAAGGATTAAGTGAATTATGCATACTTTGAAATAAATATTTTGAATCTTACAAACCAATTCAACACTATAAGTAGTTTTGAAGAATATTTGTTGGTGGATGGATTTTTGTGTAAAGATAGAAAATTATGTATCTTGGCTAAATCAATGAGAGAGAAATTGATCCAAAAATTGGATTCAAGTGGGTTGAGAGGAATCTTTCAACAAAATAAGGCATTAAATTAAGTGAGTTGAAGTTTTCGTTGGCCACAATGAGAGATGTTAGTAACTTATTGTTGCTCTCAAGATTTGTTAAATTGTAGAGGATAGCAAAGCACTGGTCTGCATAAGCCTTTGCCTGTGTTGAATAAACCATGGGCTGATGTTACCATGGACTCCATTTTGGGTTTGCCTCAAACACAAGATGAGGTGAACATTGAAAATCTATTTATAGTTGAATGCGATGATGCTGCTGTAGCAATTGGAAGAGTATATATAATATATTTTAATCGAAAAACTGAAAGAGCCCAAAGTGAAATAAAAATGATGAATTTGCTTTAGCATTATCATGATCTTGAGACCACACTAAAGCCTAATTCAATTCAGTCTATGTCTTTGTATTTAATGTTTTGTGAGTAATTGAGTTGTTCATTTACCAATATGGACTTGTCATTCAATAATAATATTAAATGTCCCTTTTTTTCTTAAGGATATATATCAACCAAATTTTTTTTGGAATGCTACAACTGCGAAGGTACTTAAAAACTCCATTTTTTGCATATTGTGTCTATTTAGTTTTCTTGTAAATTCATAACATCTATCTCTATGTACACTTCGATTTTCAACAATGGTACAACCCTTTATAATATAAATTATCTAGTTTGTGTTATAAATAAATAAACATGTACCAGTGGTTTGATCTTCCTCATCACCTCCATCCTATTCATTGGTAAATACTTCCAATGGGGCAAGTCCTTTCCTTCCTCATTAGAGACAAAACACTGGCCAACAAGCTTATTGATATTGATCTTAAGTTTTCCCCCTTTTTTCTCAAAATTCTTGTTGCCAACTTGTAGCTTCAGTGTCCCCATCTTCAATTTTCCTCCTTTTGGTGATAAATGCATCATCCCCTTCATCCTCATTCCTGGATCTCAATTTCTTATAATCTCGGGATAGAACACTAGTATCCTTATTGCTAGAGTGATGATCTAATTTGGAGCATTGTTTTACTTGTTTTGAATCTGAATTTATAACCTTTCGTAAGAAGTCCTCATCTGCACCATCTACAATACCATCTTCATTCTCACTTGCCACACTGTCTCCAGGCTTTTGTCTATGCTCAGCACATACAATGTCCATATTTTTCAGTTTGTTTCCACTCTTTTCCAAGAAACGTATAAAGGGAAAGGAAGAATTTGATGATGAGGGAAATATCAGATGAATTTTACCTGATGGATTCACATGCAACGATATTCCACTTGAAGCTATAGAAACGTGTAGCAATTGGTTTTACAAAATTCGTTCTATTCGTGAACTACTTCGTTGAATATCCTTGGAAATGGCTATTTTCCGTTCTCGACATTTTTGAATGAGAATCCATTGAATGTTTCCCATCAATTGAGTTTGATGATTAGAGGGTTAGAGGATCCCTTAGCCTCTACATTTCCTCATTTGTACTTGCCTCATTATGCAGAAGCATTGATTCCATACAAAAAAGGGTTTTCTCATTACAGGACTTAGTGATTATATCACACTATTTCAAAGGGCTCTTTCAGGCAATCTAGGTACCAAAAATGATGAAGTCTTATCATGAAAAGTAGATGTATGTCCACTTGATGGAACTTGTAATTGAATGGATTACTAGATTCATTTTCAATCATGTAGACTATGAGAGGATCATTCAACTTTTAAGATATTTTGGGCTTCAACCAAATAAGTTGAAACCAACTCAAAGCATCCATCCAGTTTCTCTTTTGGTAAATTTCTTGTCGAAATAGATAACGTTGAGGTGGATGTTTGTGGAGGAAGAGAATGTTAATCCCATCATTTATTATGAATATAGTTTAGAAGGTTACCCTTCCACATTGGACTTGAGATGATACAATTTAGGATAGATTACAACTTGCTGGTGTATTTTCTCTCACCCTAGCCATTACAGGAATCAATGTGAGATTCAATTTTCTTGGCCGTGATTTTTATAATTCTCTTCCAAGAAAATATCAGGAGTAGTTCACAATTTTTTTTATGTATTACCTTATAGCTTTTACTAGAAGAATTTTGGTGAGAAAATTGTTGCACCCTTGTAGATCTTGTATTGAGAGATTATGGAAGGGAAACACTTGGACTGAAATGATAGGCATGCATGACAAGATACTTTCTGGACTACTATTTTGAGAACCAAACTTTCTATAAGAGCCAATCACAATTAGTCACAAACAACCCAGATCAGAGGATTGTTGATGACCTCAGTTCTTTCACCAGGACTTCTCTTTCATTTGCATTAACATTGTTTATGGTAGTAGTAGACTTGATATCATTCAACAACATACTGATTGAAATTTATCCTACTTTGTTTATGGTGCTCATTGTTTATTCACTTCGGAAAAAACCATCAGTGTTCTTGTAGGAAAGGGACTTGTAAACCTAAAATTCATGCAACAAAAGAAAAAGAGAGGAAAATTTTCATTATGGGCTAGTGTGCATCTGAGAAAATGTAGAATCAATTTCTTTCTATGGAGGTGAAGAGAATGAGATGCAACTGGTTCTCTAGTGCTTCAAGTAAGATTTTGGGAATTTAACTCAATTATTGATTTCATCATGGAACTTGGACTTCTTCATTAATGGATACAGATACCTAATTCAAATTTTACCTATAGCGGTTGTGGCTCCCATGTATTTCTCTGGGAAAATCGAATTTGCAGTGATCAATCAGTCTTACTCCACTTTCAATCATGTCTTGGGTGACTTGTTACTAATTGTATACCATTTTCATGCTATCAATGATTTCTTGGCTATCATTGATCGGTTAGGTGAGTCCAGTGATATTTTGGACCAAAGCATTAGTTTATTGATAGAAAAATCCAAACCAAAGATAGCTTTCTTGAAGGTTGATCATTTTTATGGAACTGCTTCAGAATGTAATGGAGTAGATACTTCTGAAGTTTGTCCAAAACTTTTGGAAATTGAACATTTAACATTAAAAACACCACAGTACACCGTGACTCTTATTGAGGACTTGTCATTGGTGGTCACTAAAGGAGATCACTTACTGATAATGGGTCTAAGTGGAAGTGGATAAACGTCATTGTTGAGAGCTATTGTTGGTATATGGTGTTCTAGAAAAGGCACTATTAGATTCCATATAAAATAGAGAAATAAAGGATCTGATAGATCTATTTTACAAGGAGTAATTAATAATGATGGTCGAGTGAATGGGACAACCTATTTTACAGAAGACAAAGAACACCAACTCGTAGATGGAGCAGAAGGAAGTTCTGCGTCAATATTTTTCCTTCCCCAAAAGCCTTACATGGTTTTAGGAACACTACGCTAGCAGCTTCTTTATCCTACATGGATTGAAGATATTATTGCCATGTCAGAATCAGATTCTCTACCATTTTCATTAAAAAAATTGAGATTGACAAACACACGATGTGAACTTAAAACTATGCTAAATGAAGATGAGCTTGTTGGGGTATTGAAGGTTGTATGTCTTGATCATCTAATCACACGCTGAAATGGTTTAGACTCCAACATTGACTGGTCATGCATACTTTCAATGGGTGAACAACAACAACTCACATCTGCTCAGTTGCTACTTGCACAACTAGAACTTTCTCTATTGGATGAGTACACAAGCGCCCTAGCTGAAGCTAATGAGGTTCATTTTTACAAAGAAATTGCAGTTATGGGAATAACATATATAAGCATTGGGCATAGAAGAACTCTACACAATTATCACAAGAAGATTCTGTGGTTGGAGAATCATGCATTTGATACATTTGAGCGTAAATGGATACTTGAAATCATTGATCAAGATAAGACACATTTGACAAATTCAGTTGCATAAATGTTTTCCTTAATTGGTCATGGCATTGATGGCACTACAGTGAAGTTGATTATGCTCTTTGGATGAGCTAGAAGCAAACATGTATGACATTATTTATGTCTGTTCAAAGAAACTTCTACGAGTAATTGGGTCATTACAGAAGCTTGTAGAAAGTTATGGTATTACTCTGAAGCAGATTGTAGCACCGAAGCTAAAGTCGAGGAAGACGAAGAATACATGAAGAAGATATTGGAGCCTCTTAGCAAGCAGCAGTTGATGGACATCATTTATGAGAATGTGAAGAAATGCCCTCAACTTATAGAAAATATTTGAAAACATGTCAATAAGGACCCGACAAACAAAAAAAATCTTTGTTTGCGATCTCGGTTGGGAGACTACGTCTGAGCCTTTGAAGTCCATTTTCTCCCAATACGACGAGTTGGAAGAATGCACTGTCATCATGGAAAATGGAATTCGGAAATCCAAGGGTTACGAATTCGTGACCTTTAAACACATGGAAGGTGCACATAAATCCCTAAAGGAGCCTAGGAAGAAAATTGATAGCAAGATGACTGCTTTCCATGTGGTTTCCTTTGGCCTGGTGCCTACATACCCTCCCACTGAGACAAATGGACAAAAAATCTATGTGAGCAATGTTTTGGCCGATATGCCAACAGAAAAATTGTTGATCTCTTTTTTTTGAAATATGGCGTAGTCGAGGAAGGGCCCTTAGGGTTTGATAAATTGACAGGAATGTCTAGAGGCTTTTTGATTTCATTTAGAAGACTATCGAGGGTGCTAAGAAGGCTTTGGAGGAGCTGAAAAAATTGTAGAAGGTCATGCCATGATCTGAAAGTGGGGAACAAAAGGTAGCAAGAAGAAGAACATGCATACCCCTATTACCAACTCTCTGGACCCCAATGACCTTTCTCTGACCCATGGTGCGGTTTCGATTCTCAGATCAGGCATAGAAGCACACCTTGGTCTTGGCATCAAATTTCCTTTCAATCAAGGTTATGCTTCCGGGTTCAATCAGGCTTTTTAATGCTATTTTCACTGATGAGAACCAGAACCTTCTTGGTTTGGATCACTCGGCTTTTACATCTTTTAATCTTACCTTGGCATTGTCATTCAATCCTTCTTTGCCATTGCAAGTGGCTACATTTTCACAAACTATTTAGAGCTTTCTTGGATCGTAGGGTCATATGGAGTGCACTCGAGGTTGGGGGCTTATGAGTCTCAGCATGGCATTGTTGGAAGTGGCGATGCAATTAAGGACACACATGGCAGTGATAAAAGAAGTTCTAAATTTCTGTTAGAATAGAAAAAAATTATTAATTTTGTCATGAATCAGTTCCACATAATTTTATAATTAAATGCTTACAAGTAACTTTGAGGGTTATAAATACTTTTAGTAGAGATTTGGGTCTAGTGGATTTTGGGTCCATATTTTGAAACTAGCTATGATACCATGTGTGAGGCTCCCTCCGAGGGTCCTTTAACTACCACTCCACTCATTCAAATAAATTTTGGTAAAATTCATAACGAGGAAAATTTCAAGTTTATAAAACATCATAAGCATGAACATAAATTTATTTAATCTAGAAGATGTATAACTTGTAATAATTTACATAACTAAAATAAATGACTGACAATACCTCTTCCAATTGCTTAGTTGAGATGCTTGTGAACTCCATGATCCTCTTCACTACTCGACTAGATTTTCCTCCTAGCCAACTAGGAAGTATTTCCTAGCCCAAGCAACTTCCATAAGTTCCCTAGCCTTCTGAGCCCAAGTCCAACCAGATGTAGTATGCTCAATTTGAAAAATTGCTCTCCTTTTCTCCCTTCTCTTTTCTTCACCTTCCTCCCAAAACAAAATCCTCCAAAAAAACCAACAAAATGAAACCAAGTCCAAGGACCTCCCTCTCCTCTCATAATCCTTCCCCTTTTATGCCTCTTCCTCCCCTCCACTTCAATCACCCATCATTAATGTCATAACTACCCCCTCATTCTTTCATTTGACTTTTCTTACCATATATTCTCCCAAGTAAATTTGAGAGGACATTTTGGATATAAGATATGGATATTTAATTTGGTAATTAATTCAGGAGGATCATATCTTCTCCCAAGTAAATTTGAGAGATCATTTTGGGGATAAGATATGGATATTTAATTTGGTACTTAATTAGGGAGGACCATATCTTCTCCCAAGTAAATTTGAGAGGACATTTTGGGGATGAGATATGGATAATTAATTTGGTAATTAATTGGGGAGGACCACATCTTCTCCCGTGGAGATTTGGCGAGGACACTTTTGGGGATATGGATATTTAGATTGGAATAAATGAAGGACAACATATCCTATCCAAGATCAAATTTGAGAAGACAATTTGTGATTTGAATAATAATGATAATAACTTTATATCAGTAAATAAAAATTACAGTTCCCCAATGAAGGTGTTTACCAACATTTCTTGATAATTATAAGTCAATATTTTCAGGTAATTTAAACACTAATAAAATTTTCTTGATAAAATTAAGTGGGGCATTACACAACATCAATGTGCTTTATCTTTGAATGATAAGCAAGGTTGTTTACCAAGAAAATTTCACTTTAGCTATCATAGTCTATCATTATAGCTCCCTGTACTAACTACATACTTGAACACAATCTCTGCAACCAAATTTCTTGCTTAATTGCATGAGTGGCTACCATGTATTCTGCCTATGTAGTTGATAGTGCCACTACAACTTGTTTCTTACTCATCCAACTGACTGCACCTCCAAATAGGTTAAACACATAACCACTTGTAGATCTTCTTTGATCCAGATCTCCAACCCAATCTATATCAAAAAATCCACGGATATCCAACACTCTATCCAATATTGGTCCTCCTTGGTAGGCCAAACCACAATTACTATTGCCACAAAAACACCTGAAAACCCGCTTCACTATTGTCTAGTGCTCCATCACTGGTTTTGACATAAACCTTCTCAATACTCCCACTACATGTGCAATGTTTGGTCTAGTATAGTCCATCACATACATTAGGCTACCAAGTGCACTTGCATATGGAACATGAGACATGTCGTCTTCCTCTTCTTGTGTCTGGGGACACTATTCAGTAGATAACTTCACACCTACAGGAATAGGAACCTTCACCTGTTTACTATCATGTATATTAAACATTTTCCGTATTGTCTCAACATACTTCCTCTAGTTTAACTAGAGCTTTCTCTTTTCCTGATCTCTTTTAATTTCCATAACCAAAATATCGTTTGTAGTACCAAGACCTTTCATGACGAATTTGGAGGAAAATTGGGTCTTCAAATCCTGGATAATTTATTTTTCATTGCCAACCAATAACATATAATCCACATACAAGAACAGATAAATAACAAGGTCACCAATTAATTTAAAATACACATAGTGATCTGCTTTTCTTATGGTGAAGTAAAGTCCGCATATAAATGTATCAAATTTATGATACCACATCCCTCGTGATAGTTGTAACCCATACAAAGACTTCTTTAACTTGCATACCCATTCTTTCTTACCCTTCACTGCAAAGCCTTTAGGTTGTTTCATGTAGATCTCCTCTTCTAGATCCCCATGAAGAAATTTTGTCTTCACATCCATATATTCTACCTTAAAATCAAAAGCAGCAACAATAGATAAAATTAATCTAATAGAAGCTACCTTGGCAGCAGGAGAAAAAATATCACCAAAATTGATTCTCGACACTTGGGAATAACCTTTTGCTACCAACCGAGCTTTGTATTTCTCCACCTTTCCTTTTTCATTTGTCTTCTTGTTGAACAACCATTTGTCGCCAATGGGTTTCCTTTCATTTGGAAACTCCACCAGATCCCAAGCCTCATTTTTGTGCAAAGATGCCATTTCATCAACCATGGCCTCTTTCTAGAGTTTTCCATCTTCTGAATTGACTGCTTCCTTCATAGTTCTTGGATCATTGTCAGTAATAGATAAAGAAAAATTTTAATAGAAATTACATGGACTATACCTTTCTCGTTGCCTTCTTTCTTGAACTGATCTTGTCACAACCGGAATTTGTGGCTCTTCATCTTCTGATTCATGTTGTGGTGTAAAGTCTCATTCTTCCTCCTTTAGATCAAAATATATCTTCTCAAGTTTCTTCGATTAGACTTCATTTTTAATAACATATTTCACCTCTTTGAACACCACAACTTGGTTGTAAACAACCTTCCTTGTTATTGGGTTCCAAATCTTATAACCCTTTAAGCGATCCTTATAACTAATAAGGATGCACTTTTCAAATTTACTATCCAACTTTTTTCTTTTCTCCTTTGGAACATGTATATATGCATTGCATCGAGATACCCTCAAATGCGAAGGAGAGGGTTTCTTACCAGTCCATACCTCTTGTGGAGTCTTATCCTCCAACGCTGATGAAGGTGATCTGTGGACCAGGTAACATGTTGTTTCCACCACTTCTGCCTAGAATTCCTATCCTAACCCGATGCCACTAAGCGTGCTTCTTGCCCTTTCTATGAACATCCTATTCATTATTTCTATAGCTCCATTTTGCTTAGGTGTGTATGGAGTAGTCTTCTATCGTGATATACCACACTTCTTACTTAATTCTTCAAGTTCCTTCTTGCAAAACTCTCCACTGTTATTTGTACTCAACACCTTTATCTTCTCTTTTGTCTGGATTCCCACAAGAGCCTTAAATTCTTTAAACCTGTCAAAAACTTTAGATTTATTCTTGAGGAAATATATCCATATATTCTTTGAGAAGTCATCTATAAATGATACATAGTACATAGACTTACCCAGTGATGGAACCTTCACAGGTCCAAACACATGACTGTGCACAAGCTCTGATATATGTTTCACCCTCTTACAGCCAGAGATGAAACTAACCCGATTCTGCTTCCCATATACAAAATTTTTATACAGATCAAAATCCATAGAGCTATTATTCATGCCTTCTATGATACCTTTACCATGAAGTACTTGAAGGCCCTTCTCTCCAATATGTCCAAGCCTTTGATGCCATAGCATGGTATTTTCTCCAAAAACTACTAGATTTTCTACTCCACTTTTAGAACCACAAAAACGTTGCACCCATCAAAAATAATGCTACCTTGCAGCTTGTACAGAGTTCCAATCCGAACTCCCGCCACCAATACTAGTGCTCCCCAAATCACCTTGTAGCTATCCTTCTCAAACAATATTTTTACACCTTTATCATCCAACTTTCTTACAGAAAACAGATTTATGGCTAATGCATGAACATGCAGAACAACTGGAAGTGTTCTAATCCTTCCACCTTGCAATTTCAGCTTGACTTTTCCACAACCAACAATTCTAGCCTTCCTGTCATCCCACAATAATACATCACCACCATCCTATTTATCATACTTGGAGAACCACTCTATATGGGTATTGAAGTGAAAGGATGTACCTGAGTCAATCAAGCATGGCTCATGATCTACGTGTGTACTAGAAGAAGCCAAGTACACATCCCTACCATCATCTGAGGTTGTTTTCAACTTTGCAGAAGGAGCATCATCAGATCCCTTTCATTTGTGAGGAGCTTTATATTTATAGTCCCTTTTGTAGTGCCCTTTCTTTCCACATTTCGAGCACACCTTTACAGGTTTTCCTAGAGATTTGGATCCCCCTGTAGATTTACTTCTTCTACTCGACGACTTATTTTTGTTTTTATTCTAAGACAGTCTTCGTATAGATAAGGCATCACCATTCTGGCTCTCTATATTTTTTCTGTCTCATCTCCTCCATCAGTAAGGATGAGACTATGTCATCAAACTGTAAGGTAGCTGCAGTGCTAACTACAGATAATAACTTACTTAACACAGTATTAAATGCATTTAGATGTTTTGTCACGAAGTCTCCATCTTTCATCTTCGGGTTATACAAATTTTTCCATAGGAATAGTTTATTCACTAGAGACTTAGATTGGTACAAATTCCTTAACTTTCCCCACAAATACTTTGCCATATCTTCCCCTCATACGTTGAGCAATACTCAATCTGAGACACAGCATCGTATTGTACTCTTTGCCTTCCGATCCAAATTCTTCCATTCTTCATCAGACACTCCTATTGGTTTAGTACCTGAATCTACCATGATCCATTTATCTTTATCCACCAACAGATCCTCCATCTGCAGTTTCCACAACTCAAACTCTAACCATTAAATTTCTCAATCTCAATCTTTCCACTTCTCTCCATCTTCTTTCACCACCAAAATCGATCCTGTAGATCTCCTACTGAACACTGTCTACCACAAGCCCGAGAAAAACCCCTTAGCAACAAAGGCATCCCCTCGAAGCCAAAATAACTCTGATACCAAATGTAGGTTTTAATCCCATACAGAAATTAACGGCATCCAAATTCTAAAAAATATCAAATAAACAATAGAGAGAGCATAACACATAAAACAAATATACACAAAGATTTTCCCCTGGATCCCAAAACCGGGGCTACCAGATTAATTTTTCATTATGTTCCTTTCAATGTTACAATACATATATATACATTCCAAAGTATCCAATACGATGGATCAAAAACAATGACACCGAAAACCATGTGCAAAAAGCATGCACAAAACCATAGGTAGGTCTAGCCAACTAATATAGAGTCTGAAACAATTTTCCCCAAGGCGCTACCCTGGACCGTGTAGAGGGAGGCTAAAAGCCCCCGTCAAAACCCTTGTGACCCCCCACTATGCAATTGATGCAACGAAGGGGGGCTTTGGCCCCCTCTAACCCCCCAGTTCACTAGGGTAGCTAGTCGTGGAAAACATATAACATAACCTAACATGGATGACTCTATAGGCCTCAGTGTTTGAACCTATCCTTTGATACCATTTGTAACATACCCCTTGGGCTTACCCCAAAAATTATCCCCTAGGCTCCATTAATTAAAAAAACCTTTTATTAACAGTTAAGTTTCAATGATCATTGCATGTGGAGTTAACCAATCATTATATACACAGTGATCATCGCAGAAACTCTACTCAAAATCTTAGCTACTGAACACCAGCAAGACAGTGAACCATTCTAAACACTCTTTAGATTATCCCTGAGGCTTAAATCTCAAAAAATCATGACATGCAACCATCAAAACTCTAACATAACCCCTATAAGAATTAATGGACATTGGTCTGGGTCTACTATGGCTAACATAGATATGGATCATGATCACAGTCCCACATGCATAATTTAAAAGAGGTAAGAACATGGTGGTTATGCAATACATAATATTCTAGAAAGTACTTGCGTATAATAGATAGTCGAAACTTAAAACATATCCTTACAAGAGTTAGAACATAATCATATATGCATACTATCTCATGCATAGTTGTTCATAATCTTAATAACCAAGATAGATCAGAAGTTAAAGACATGACAACATATCAATGGTTTCACCAATTTCACTAATCATGCTCATTTTACTGAATTGAACTTGGACTACATTAAGTTTCCATAAATTACGACATGCATGCATATAAAACCATCCTATGAAAGCCAATAATAGTACTAAACTATTTCAAACACTAATATATATGACAACCTCATGTAGATGACTTCATAGAAGCATTAAGGAAATAATTACATACATACTCTGTTGTGTTTATTGTCTGAATTCTACAGATATTGCATTAATAGAAGTTCCCCACCGAGTTACCAATAATGTTAAAAGAGTGACAACATATCGAGTATTGTGTCAACCCACATATTAAATTCATTTACTATATTTGACTTAGACTATATTAATTTCACATGCTTCCAAATCAAAATATCTCATAAAAAGCAATTAGCACAGGTAATGCACTCATGTATAACCATCACATGCAATTCTTGTTATCATTCTCATAATGACGATGCTCATGAAGATTCCCATAAGCTAAATGAATTTGAAAGGGAGAGGGAAGAATCATCATACACAACATTTTATGCAAATGAATCCCACTAAAATGTCACTTTGAGAGCGGAGCACTACCACCCAACCATGAATCATCTTTGATTCCCAAAGAGCTGAGGTTCTTGCCATGGATCACCTGCCTCCAATTGATCTATGCAATGGGTATTTGATACCCTATATCATGATATAGTTTCCATTAACGATGCCTCGCTTTTATGGATTTTTCCATTTGCCTAGGTCTTTTCCAGAAAAGCTCCCCTTTATCTGTAGTGATGCTTTTCCTCATAAAATCTTGCCTTTATCTCCTGTAAATCTTTTATTTTTTTTACTTGATGAATATTTATCTCCAATCCATCCGATGGATATTTATTTCCAATCCATCCAAGCTTATCTAGAATAACATTTAGAAGCTTTATCATGAAATATTTATCCTATCCCATTCCTTAATGGGATTTTTCTAGAATCTCATCTCTTGGTGTCTTGCTTTTCCAAGTGATTTATTTATTAAATTATTTAATAATGCAATTTGTTTTCATATTACACATCATACCTAGCTTTTCTGATATTAGTTTCACAATAGTCTAACACACAAGGGAAGGGTTTTACAAAACTTATAAACCCTAGTATATTATTCTACATATTAGGGATTAATATTTTAAACCCAAGCAATTAACAAATCGAGTTGATTATTAATATTAGAAACACAAGAGATTCATAACCCCAAGGCATTAATAATATTGTAAACTCAAGGGATTATTGATACTATAAATCCAATAGATTAATGTTATAAACCGAAGGGAATAATATTAAACCCTAGGGTTAATATTATAAACCCAAGGGATTAATAAATGCAAGGGATTATAATGATTGTGATAATGATTGTCATATTGATTAATATCATAAACCATAGTACTAATATTAAACCCTAGGATTAATATCATAACCTCTAAGATTATTATTATAAACTTTATGTTTAAACACTAATATTATAAACCATTAAATTATAAATATAAATCCAGTATTAAACCTTAATATTATAAACCAAATATTAAAATTCCTTAATATCATAAACGTAACATTAAAGACCAATTTTGTAATGTAACAATGTGATTTTGATTAAATTGTAGCACAATGTAACAATGTGATAGTGATTGTTAGCTTGATTTTCATAATACGACAATGATTTTCGTAATGTGACATTGGATTTATTTTTGTATCATCCCAATGTCACAATACTAAGTTCTTGGATTAATATTTTTATTAAACCTAAGGGATTATTAATCCATTAAACCTGATGGATTAATACTATAATCCCTAATATTAATATATCTAACCTAAGATTAATATTACAAACACAATATATTAATTTACATATTACAGATTAATATTATAAACACAAGCAATTATTAATATTATAAACCTAATGGATTAATAATAATATAAACTAAAGAGGTTATTGATGTTAGAAACCAAACAAATTAATGTTTTTTTTCAATTCAATATTTTATATTAATTCAAGAGAATTAAAAATTACGGGGAGTTCACAAAACAGAAAGAGGTGGCCACACTCTGACCAAGTTTGTTGGCCATTAGATACATACAGAAAAGAACTAAAAGAATTCTGTCCAAACTATCTCATTTCATGTCAGGAGCCCACCATGAACAAAATTGGTAAAATATCAAAAGACATCCAACTTGCCTCATTATATATTTTCTTCATTTAGATCATTGACATCATTATCTTGATCAACTAGGCAATGGCATGCATCATGGACATGAGATTCGATGCATGCAATTTTTCCTTCAAAATTGTCCATACTCTCTTGGAGCCTCTGTTGATTCCATGTAAGAGATGTTTGACAGTCCAGGATACACCCTTGCTTGTGTAATGTGTCTGTGAAAATGAAAACCAAATCATTAAGGTCTATCCGTTGAGCTTGAAAAATTTGTTCCACCAAATGCTACAAAAGACAAATTTGTGCCTCTAGAGAGTCAAACCAGGATGGAAATTCCACGTGCCCTAAAGAGTCACAACAAGGAACTTTGAGCTCACCCTCCTCGTCCTAACCCCCCGCAAGCCTGTCTCCTCTCCCCTGATAGCCACCCCCGCAATGAGGTATTCCACATTGTCTCAGCATGCCAGGATCACCTAAATTCCAACAAGTGGTATGAAATGAATATTGTATTGGCAACCCATAGACAAAAATATTTTTTGACCCCACCAAATATAACATGTATGAAACTTCCCGAGTCAACACTCAAAGAAGATTTCGTCTTGCCCCAAACCTGAGTCATATTTCACATACAACTCAATAGATACAATGAATAAGAGGAACAATGCAAGGACAAATCTAGACTAATTAGCATGATGCCTCTTCTTATACCTCCATAACACCTCCAGATTAAAACACGAGAGAATAAATATTTCGACCCCACCTCTCTTCAGCAAAGAATGTGAGTTAGACCCAAGACACTATTCAAGAATATGAGAGATTGATCTTTGAAATTTACATTCAATACATTTAACTAACTAAAACAGATAATAAGAAAGTAAAATACATGTGGTTTAGCTAATAAAATCCCAGCAGGATCTCAAAATGATAGTTGAACTAGATTCTAGTGGAGTTTAGACAAAGGCAGAAGGATGTTATACCCTGGGGATACCATCAATTAAATTCACCTACCATAGAACATTATCGAATCCCATAGTAAAGATGTTCTTCCAACTAATTTCAACCCATGACTCTAGGTTATCATTCTGCAAATATTTTGGGGTTCACCCCCACCAACAGGCCAACTTATGGCATCGTGGAGACCCTTAGAGACTGAAAAAAATTCATTTGTACACCAATTTTCATTTCCATATAAACCTCAACTATCATCCAAAGTACCCATTATTCCAATATACCCATTGTTACCTTGAGAAAATTCCTTAGGCATGTTCCCAGTGCCCACTTGTTACCATGTTGTGCCATAATCATCACTGCATCTGGCAATAACATCGCTCACCTCCCTTGTATAGTCCTTACATTGTAACCCTAGTGGGGAGACATTAGTATTACAAATTAATTCCTCTAGGATATATATGAACTCTAGGCTCCTCTCAGGTGGCCAGGCAGAGGAGAGATCTTGGGAATTCTAAACAGATCACTGATTCGCTAGCCAAACTGCAACCTTATTTCAAGATCTTCTAATGTGTATTACAATCAAATATAGTAATCACAATAATAGTTCATCTATTCAGGCAATATGTGCATCCAATCGCTAGCTCCATATTACTTTAAAGAGTGATGAGACATTAAAATTTTTCTAGAGAGACATGATCACCACCTCTCAATCACCACATATCTGGATCTTAAGAATATTAATTATTTTAGCCAATTAAAGAAAATTTTCAACGCTATAAATTCTGCTTAATTTTTCATTGTATACCCACAACATTTGATGAAGATATTAGTTGACTTTCTTGAGTAATTTCATAAAATCCAACCAAAGCCATCCTGCCTAGGGTTACCTTTAAAGGCCCCATCAAAGTTGATTTTAATGAATCCCTTTGGAGGGGGAAGAAATATTGATGGAGAAGAAATATGGGCAGGGGCGAAGAAGACTATTAAGCAACCAATGTGCTTGGGGAAAGGTAAAAATTGCAAGGATAGAGGTCTCCTCTCTGTTAGGTTTCCAATATTCTTCCATTACCTTTGGATGTTTTCCAAATCTGCTAAATTAATGTATGATGATCCTTAATGATAGCTCTACTGTGAGTGTTCTAGATATTCCATAGGGGGAAGCCTAGGATAGGAACAAATGCCTAGTTGACTATTCAATTTTTAAAATGGGACATGCTCTATTGTTCAGTGGTTTCAATAATATTATGTCTTGATCAATATAGACATCATAAAGTGTGATTAACCAAATCCTAAAAGGTATTGGCCATTGAACAGGTGTTCCATAGATGTTCCATATTCTCCTCTTGTTGGTAGTTCAGACACCTCAATGGCCCACATAATCCATTTTTGACCAATTGATCCCAAGTGAGAATATGCCTTTTATAGAAAAACTATATGAAGTGGGGCACCATAGGCCCTATCTTCGACATCCACAGTTTTTTTGAGATAAGATATTTAGAAATAGAAGGATGATCTGTAGTGAGAGCATAAGCTTCCTTAATTGAAAACACACCCAATGGCTTGTAGACGCAATGGGGCCTGTCCTACTGTTGGGAGATTTGGATGCACCTCTCGTTCAACAAATCAAGAAAGGGATTGCAATTTATAATGATCTATGAATCCTACCAGTCGTCCATCATTTTCCATTTTCTCCATCTTCATTTCGAGATGGGTTCTTCCAATAATCAATGACTTTCGTAGCATTTAGAGGCCTCATTAAATCTTGAAATATAGCTAATTTAGGGTTACTTACTAGTCTAGGAAGCTACTTCCATGAGTATTCCAAGAAGAAGGTTGATTTTCCATTATGGATCTCCGAAAAGAGGTGATATTTAACAATACGGTAGTTTTCTCAAGATAAGTTACACATTGCTAAGCCTGAGGGAAGATCTTATGATCTGGTTATCTCTTATTGGTTATGACCGAATACATACACTTTTTTCCAAAATCTTGATCCCCTTAAGATTCACTGCCTTCAAATTTTAACACCAATCACTCGATTTAGAATCTCTATGTTTCTTAGTCCCAAAACTACTCCAAACTTTGGAATGAGGAGTTTTCTCCGAGACACTAATTCCCATTTACGAAGGGAATTAGTACTCTACCATAGAAATTTTCTGAAGACGGATACAATATCTTGGTATATGCCTTTGGGATCTAGAAGAAATGACATTTTTTATATCATAATGGCTTGTAAAATAGATTTTAGAAGAGTGGATCTTCCTGCCAGGTTAAGGGATTGAAAGGTCCAATTGGGGAGATGATTAATTAATTTTTTGCATCTTTCTATTTGGTAATCCATAGAGGGTTAGCCACCAAGTGTATTCTGAAGTATTTTCAAGGGACAAGGCTAATAGAAAATCTAAAGTGATAGGGTAGGTGTTGCTGGATCTAAATTAGAGTGTGAAAAAAATACATACTAGACTTTTCTTTATTGAGAGACATACTTGTAGCTTCTTAAAATTTCTCTAGAATGACATTTATAGCTCTGACTTCACGCACTTTCAATTCTCCAAAAAGAACATTATAATCCATGAATTGTTGAGGCATCAATAAAATATATGTATCAGTGATTTTGATTCCTTTTATCTTCCCCAACATATTTTCTTCTTGAATTAGTCGACCTAAGCCTTTTGGCACAATGATAAACAAGAATGGAGATAGAGGATCACCTTGGAGCAACACTATCCTAATTAAAACGGTTTGGAAAGAGGAAACATTAAGATGTATGGATAAGAATAATGTTTTTATCATTGAATTAGTCCACCTAATCCATTTTTCCAAGAATCCAAAGGTTTCTAGAACATTGAATAGGCATTGCCAATTTAGTCGATCACGGGCCTTTGAAAGGTTTGGTTTAACCAACATTCTTGGATTTTTCCATGTTTTTAGGGAGTGAATATTTTCATGAGCCCGAGCTATGCCTTGAAGGATCTGTTTTCCCTCCACAAAACCATTTTTCTTGAGACTAATGATGAGCTTAAGTATGGTTACAGTTTGTGCACCACGACTGAGGATATTTTCTTACAAATGACATTACATAAGGTGGTGGTTTTGTATTGACTTGGAATAGAAGCATCATCAGTCTTTGGGACTAGGGTGAGGAAATTTGCATTCAACCCAAATCATATATGTCGCTTTCTATGAGGTTCTTTCACTAGATCTGTTATTTCTTGTCCAAGAAAGGGCCAACAAGCCTGGAATAACTTTGTAGTATTTCCATCTAGCCCAGGTGATTTGTTTTTAGACATCTCCTTTTCAATGAGATCAACTTCGTCAAGAATTACTCGTCTCATCACAACTTCATTTTGTTCTTCAAATAATAGTTTGGGGATGATATCTATGATCTTTTTAATGTATTCTACATGATATCGGTCCCCCTCTTTTAGGATATTGGAGAAGTATGTAATCAATTCCTCTTCCAAATATATGTTATCTAGGAGTCTTTCCCCAAAGCTAGAGCTTAGAGAGTGGATTCTATTATGATGCCAATGATTAATCATTAAGCAATGGAAGCACTGAGTGTTCTTGCCCCCCTCCTTTAAACATTAGACTCGTAGATTCTACTGCCATAAGACCTCCTTTTGACTGTGCCTCTCTTCAAGTTCGTGGATGATTCTTCCATCCTCTAAGGCTCTATCCTGCATTCTTCCTTCCTATATAATTTGGCTCTACAACTGATCTATTTTCACCTCCAATTGTTTCTTTTCCTACAAAATATCTTTGAACTCCTATTTGTTCCATTTTTTAATTTTGAGCTTCAATTATTTCAACTTCTTTATTTCAACATATTACCCTAGATCTCAATTTCTGCTCACCATTCCTCCAACTTGTCTACAAACCTTGGATGCCTCAACCATAAACTATCAAATCTTAAGGGCCTATTTTTAGGAGCCAATTTCATATCTATT
Source organism: Pinus taeda (assembly GCA_000404065.3). NCBI lineage: Eukaryota > Viridiplantae > Streptophyta > Pinopsida > Pinales > Pinaceae > Pinus > Pinus taeda. The sequence goes on from APFE030418866.1 coordinate 53,516, forward strand.
TCTAACTAAATTATCAAGTGATTCGACCCCATTCTAGAAAGGATCATAACTTCTATGAAATTATCCTTAGTAAGAACTTACTCCAAAATAAGGAATCTATCAAGTTTCTTTGCAATTTGAGGAGATTCGCCACTATGACTGTTCCATGTGCATACACTATTATGCGTCTCTACATAAATGTGTTTTAGGCCCTAGATTTTATCGTTAAACAAGGGAAAATATGCATAGAACCTACAGATCCCTCCTCACTTTTATTCTACATTTTGGATCAAATTAAAATTTCGTCTACTATCCAGCTCAGTTCCTCAAGAGATTCCTTGATTATTATAAGGTCTTAAAGAATATTATCTTTCCTACATGGGTCATGCATCCCATATACAATCATGAGGCTTGTCCAGTCCTTAGATCTAGTGCATATGAATTTTCCTCCTAGGCTAAAGGAAGAAATCTCCAAACTACGAAAGGTTACCATAGATATGTCCTAGAGGATGGATAACCCTCCTCGTGTTCCATGAGTATCGATTTCCATATCCTCAATTCCTTGCCAATATTTAGCTAAAATTAGATCTAGCTTATCACTCGCTATTTTAGTTTTTTTGAAAAAAATAAACTTTGGTTTTTCCTTTCTTATTTTTTCTTTTAAATAATAGATCTTACGTTGTCTATTTAGGCCCTAAACATTCCATGACACAATATTAATCTATTGATTTGTCTAGTTTTAGGAAAGTACTCCTCTAGTTGACTCATTCACCTTGAGTTCACTTAAAATTTCCCAACTTCCATGAATAATTATTTACAGGTTTTCCTACCTTATTTCTCTTTCTATACTATCGGGAGTTGTGATTACCAAAGGATGTCATCCCACTTTCGTTATTAATGGTGGACTACTTTAGATCTCCTTATTTTTGGGATAATCTAGCACACCATTAACTGAACAAGTTCCAGAAGTTGGTTTTACAATTGGATGGAATATCTTTGACATCTTCTTGAGGATTTTCCTTTTTGCTACCCCATTGTTTGGAACACCTCTTCATCCATCTGCTCCTTTTCCTTCTAGTCTTCTTCCACCGCAATAAGAAAATCTCTTAAAAGGTGATCATATTTGTGGAAGTGATGAGACTTGAAAGGATCATGCTTGTAGTCTAGGGGTTGAGTCCATATTGAGTCATGATATTCAAATTTGATTGACTCTGGGGGAGGTTGTGAGATATTCATATGGATATAGAACCAAAAATAAGTTCCATGTTTCCTCCTCTATGTAATCTATGAGATCTTGACAAATTTTCCATTGGAGTTTCCAATACCCTTTAATATATTGAGCTCCTATAAATCTCTAGCAGGAAGAATAGGTGAACCCACACTAATGCTACCAGAAATTGTTCCTTCTTTCTGTTGTAACACTGCCCCCAAAAATGCATGAGCAATATCACATTGTTCATGAATTATGGCCCACCTTCAAATACTTTTTTCTAACCAGTTAGATCTATGAAGACCACTGTGAAGAAGCATTTCAGTCTGAAGATGAGCTTCATGGGCCCATTAGGGTTCCATTTGATTTGTTTCCATTGTAGGATTTCTTATTCCTTTGGAGAGATACCTACAAATTTTCATATGCATGCATGATCTCCCACGAATTTCCAAGCCTTTTGTAACCATTTTTTTTGGGTTCACAAATTTTAGGTTATGTGTAGATTTGGTAAAAAAACTAACCATGCATCCTTGCCTGTCATTTTTCCCCCATCATGGGTGTATCTTCATTGTCCTTTCTTTCAGAATGTGCATTTGGTGCTCCTCCAATCACCCTGTGGGATATGTGAATTGCATTACTATATGAGAAGGGCCCTCCCCCCATGGGAGGGTTACTCATTGGGTGAAAAATCTGAAGAATGATTGAGATAACCACTACCCAACGGCCTAAGGATGACCTTAGCTATTGCGCCCACCTATACATCTTCAAACCTTGCACTTCCTCTGTGTTGTTTGAAACTATAGCTGAGCTCCACATAATGTTATCTCTTGGAATTTTAGCTTCCCTAGAGGAAATGTGTGTAGATTTTAAAAAAGGGCTCTAACAAATTAGTGCTATAAACACAAGGAAATAATAGTAAACATTACGATTAATATTATAAACCTATGGAATTATAAACCGTAGGATAAATGTTATTAACCCAAGGGATTCTAAACTCTAGGATTAATATCATAAACCCTAATATTAATAATATAAATCCAAGGGATTAAAAAATGGAAGGGATTAGTATTATAAATGCAATGATTTATATTGAAACCTGGGAATATAAAACCTAACATTAATATTATAAACAGAAGTATTAATATTAAATCCTAGGATTAATATTATGAAAACTAAGATTAATATTATAAAGCTTAATATTAAACCCTAATATTAGAAGCCCTTCTCTTATAAATTATAAACCAAATATTAAACCTTATATATTATAAACCTAATGTTAAAAAACCTTAGTATTATAAATCTAATATTAAACCCCATTTTTATAATGAAACAATGTGACGTTGAATAAATTGCACCATAATGTAACATTCTGATAATCATTATTAGATTGATTATCGTATTGAAGCATTGTTTGTCTTTTCTTTTTTTTTTGAGAGGAAAGATCATAACTTTCTATTAGTAAAAATAAAATGTTACATAGAGGACCTGTAGAACGTGCATTTAAGTATTTTCCTAAGGCACCAGTGAATATGCATTAAGCACTCATAGTATCTAGGCTACCAAAAGAATAAAAATAAAAATTACATTGGGAGAGATAAACTTGTTTTTTATCTTTTGCCTTTTTTTCTCTTAGATTTTTTTCCAAACAATTCCCAACTCATTATTTCTTGAAATGTTTGGGACTTCTTTATCTCAATTTGAGCTCTTAGAGACATCAAATTGCTTATTCCCACCTAAGACTTGATTGTTTCTCTTTTCATCATGTTGGTCCTCAAGAATCAAAACCACTGCTGAGTTATTGGGAATCTTTTCCAGTTTGTTATGATCATCATGATTTGTTCTCCCACCTTTTGAGAAACATGTTGATTTTGTGCCTTTAGATGTTATTACATCTCATTCATTTCTTCATCCTCATCATCTGAAGAAGGGGGATTTGGGGATTTCTATCCTTTTCCCTTTTGCAGTCTTTTATTTGTCCTTTTCTTTGCCTATTTTCATGGGTTATACAACTCTCGTGTTTGATGGCATATTTGGCATCTAAAAGTTGTATTTTCAAAAGTTGACCATTGTGTCCACTTGATGTATTGACGTGCCAGGTGAATACGATCAGGGTGTCTTTTTCTTAAATCCATCTCCACACATATGCATGCAAAAGTGAATATACCTTTGACCATTCTATATTGATCCATCTTTAGGACCCTTCACAAAGAGTTCTGAATGCCTTCTAGGACATGATGGTACCAAAAGGGGAAAGGAATATTATGTAACCTTACCTAGACTGAAATTTTTGTAACCACCTTTAAGTTGGCATCAAAACTAGGAAACCATGGTGCTATAAAGAGACTTGACCTTCCCAAAAACCATGGTCCTTGATTTATGATGTAATCAAAGTCTTTCTGATTATCAAATTGAACAAAAAAAGAAGAAGTTTTGCACAGATATATGTCACAATATCTAGTCAAATTGAGGTAGATCCACTCATTTAGATATTCAGATTTGGGACAGAAACCATTAACTCAGCATTTAATATATTTTTCTTGAAAATTAATAGTGAGAATAACACTTCTAGTAATTCTATGGACATATCTCGTGCTTTCTCCTTCTTCTCTGTAGTGTATGAATATAGGATTGTTAGGCTTTTGTTTTGTTTGTCCTACGTGGTAGTATTCCCTCTGAGTGCTTCCTTGAATGAGGTCAGACCCTTTCCAGTGAAAGATGGTCTACATGGAAATATGTCTCTTGGGGCACCACCTTGTAGTCTTAAATTCAGGATAGTTGTGTCATTTCTTTGAATACCATAGTATTTCAAATGGATTGCATGTTGTAGAGCTTTTCCTAAAAAAATAAAACTTTCGAATTGTAATATTTTGGGAATTATTCTTTAGATATGTCACTAAATATGCTCCCTGAACACCTAGAATGCTTTATTTTATAGTAATAGTTTTGATAAAAACTTGAACCAACTCCTGTAGATCTTCTCCTTATGATCTCCCTTATACTTCTCTCTTGTTTGGTTCTGAACTTAAGGGATGGATCTCAGATTTTTTATGAGAAGAGGGGAATCTCTATCAGGAAAGATGATTTGGATCCTTGATGCATGTTCGAATGCAACAATAAATCACCATAGATAGACAAGAGAACTACAAAGGGTTGTTGCGGTAGCCTTTGTTGTCAAAAATTGTGGCCCAATAAGAGATCGCCATCATATTAATGAATCCCACTGGCATCAGTTCTTTAATGGAAAAATCAAAGTTCTATTGATATTCCTTCCCATTTAGTAGCTTTACCTCCTACATAATGTGGGTGTCAAGGGATTCAAAAACGTAAATATATTTACAACATTTATTCGCTTGAAACTCCAAGATTGTCATAACTCGATTGATTTTCCACCATGATTGGATGCTCGTCCCAATACCTGCCATAGTTACATATCCACAACAACCATTTCCAAATTCTTGAGCATTCCTATGCACTTTGAAGAAAAAGAAATTCCTGATACCCTTATCAAAACAGAATTAGAGTGTTGTAATCCATCAAAACCATATCTGGTCAATGATGATGCATTGGAAATGCAACCAAAATTCCTACAACCAATGTGGATTCTCGCAGATTTGGAACTGATTTCCATGGCTGACATCCCTAACTCTTTAATTTGAATCACTTTTTGTCCCAATCCGATGTTCAATAGATTTTTGTATGATTCCAATGTCATAGTATTAGACCATTGGATTAATTTTATATTGAAACCAATGGATTGATATTAAACCCAAGGAATTATAAATCCCTTACACTTAATTAAGTATTAGTAATAATAATAATAATAATTTTAAACCCCAATTTTGTAATGTTGCAATGTCACATTGGGTAAATTGTAATGTAATGAAGCCTTTATATTAAAAACACAAGGGATTATAAACCCTAATATTAATATTACAAGCCCTATGATTATAAACATTAATATTATAAATCCAAGGGATTCATATTAGACCTTAGTATTAATATTATAGTCCCTAGGATGAATTTTAAACCCTAAGATTAATATTATAAACACAAGAGATTACAAACATTGCAACAAGTATTGTAAGATTCATTAATATTATAAATAGTAAGATTAATATTAAACCCTAAGGTTAATATGATAAACCCAAAGATTAATATTATAAACGCTAATGTTATAAATATTAATATTATAAGCCCAATATTAAAAATCCCTAAAATTATTAACCTAATATTAAATCCTAGTTTTGTAATGTTACAATGCAACATTAAATAGATCGCAAATATGCATGTAACATTGTTACACTTATGGTCACATCGATTGTGGCATTGAGAGAAATTTTGTCACAATGTGACATTAGATACATGTTTGTACCATTCTAATGACACAATATTAAATCCTAATATAAAACCCTACCATTATAAAACCCAATATAATAAACCTTAATATTAATATTATAAACCCTAATATTAAACGTCGCTATTACAAATTATAAACCCAAGATTAAACCCAATATTATAAACCCTAATATTAAATCTTAATTTTGTAATGTCATAATAAGACGTTGAATAATCATGTAAGATTGCGACAATGATTGTTTATTGAGACGATGGTTGTCAGAGTATGACATTGGATATATTTTTGTACCATTCCAATGTCACAATATTAAACCCTAACATTAAATATAATAAACCCTAAGAGTGTAGACCCTAAGATTAAAATATTAAACCCTAGGATTAATATAATAAACCCCAAGATTAATATTGTTAACCCTAACTATACACTATAAGCCTTCATAGTCAACCATGACCATCTAATATGGTTCACTATAAATCATTTATAGATGGACCAAGACTCTCGAGGTAAGTATGGTTCACCATGATATTTATGTTGATTATTGTTGACTATCATGCCCATGTTGACTATAGTTGACCATGTCGACAATTGTCAACTATAGTTAACATTTGTTAATGTATACATGTTATAAATCCTAAAAAAGTCAACCACATTTATCCCTTTGATTTATACAGCTTGAGTCGGCATAATAGTTAACAGCATGTGTTTCCTCGTAGGTCACACGTTGAAAACCAGAGGGGGGTAGAGTATGTATGCCTTCGTAGACTTAGCAGTCAAATTGTTGCGAGGATGTGGGTCACTTGTCCCAAAAACAAGGGGGTCTCATACACCAATATGGTGTGTGGCTTCACTATGACCTTAAAAATGGATATTATTATTATTATAATATTTTCATCCCTTGGGCTGATAATATTAAACCCTTGGATTTATAATATTAGTCTCTTGGGTTTATAATATTAATAATCCCTTAGGTTTATTAATCCCTTCATTTTATAGTATTAATCCCAAGAGTTTGTAATGTTAATCCCTTGGGTTTATAAACCCTAATATTATAAACCTTGATATTAAATCCCAATTTTGTAATGTCACAATGAGGCATTGAATAAATTGCAATGTAATGTAACATTGCGACAATTATTGTTAGACTGTTTGCTGCATTGAGAGAATGTTTGTCGCAATGCAACGTTGGATTGTTTTTTGCACCATTCCAATGTCATAATATTAAACCTGAACATAAAACCCTAACATTATGAAACCTAATATAACAAAACCTAATATTATTATTATAAACCCTAAGTTTATTATATTAAACCCTAAGATTATTAAAGCTAGGGTTAATATTATAAACCACGATATTGATATTGTTAACCTTAGTCATCCACTACAAGCCTCGATCGTCAACCATGACCATCCACTATGGTTCACTACAGTTCACTTATAGATCTGCTATGATTCCCAAGGTAAGTATGGTTCATGATGGTAATCATGTTGAATTTCCTTGACTATCATGCCCTGTTGAGTATAGTTGACCATGTCAACAATAGTCAATCATAATTAACATGTATTAATGCATAAATATTATAAACCCTAATATAGTCAAGTACATTTATCGATTGGGGTTATAATATTAATCGTTTGGATTTCCTAATTCCTTAGGTCTATAACATTAATAATCCCTTGGATTTATAATATTAATTTCAATGGTTTATAATATTAATCTCTTCAGTTTATAATAGTAATGGCTTGAGTTTAATACTATTGATTTCAATTTATAATATTAATCGCTTAGTTTTATTAATACCCTGGTTTTATAATATTAATAATCATTTATAATATTAATAATATAAATCTATTATGCTTAACTACAATATATTGGAAAATATAATTACTTTCACAAGTATCAACATGGTCTACTCAATCAACATCCTAAGTTTAGTTTATCTTGTATTAGACGATGGTTATATTTTTCATACCATTTTCTATGTATTAAATTGAAGGTTATAACCTTAATTCCATGATATATATAATGCACCCCTCGTTATGGGAATTGTATTATTTTTCTTATTAATATATAATTCCTCAAGGTATCTAATATCCTAATCTATTAAAAAAATTAGATTAAACATTACAAATATCTAATCCCATTAGGAAGGGATTAATACTTTTGTTCTTAAACCTATTTCTATAAACTCCATTTTAATATAATCTAAAACTTATTTAGCTTACGTACAACAACATTTGCTACGACATTATAGTATTACAAAATTATAATGTTAAGTACCACATTCATAATATTTTGATTTTATAGGATTATAATGTTGTGTACTACATTTATAATATTTGAGATTTATTTTAGCTAGCAAAAATGTTTTTGTTGTTAAACCTAATACTATAAACTCTATTTTAACTTAGTACAATTTTTTTTAACTCTATTTTAACTTAGTACAATTTTTTTTAATCTTTTGACTATTTTTTTTTGTATAATTTCTAATTTAGAATAACATTTATTTTTTTATTTGGATTGACAAAATATATATTATTAAAACTAATAATATTAAAATAAAATAATAATGATAATAATTAATAATAAATAAGGTATGTGTTAATGTATTTTTGCATTATATTCTAATGTTTTGAATGTAATATGATAAATGTTTAAAAAAATTGTTGACATATTTATAATTATTTTAATATTATTACTTGACCATATTTATAATGGATAGATTTATCAATGTTATGTTATAATTAAAATTTAAATATATAATAGAATTGTAATAGTAATGTTTTAATGTATCAAATTACGAAAACGTTTTAATATAGAGATTAAATTTTTCCCTAAAAAAAAATTGGTACTTAAAATACAATTTTAGCGTTAATATATAAAAATTTTAATCCTAAAGATTTTTAACATTTTTAAATGATATATATTTCAAGTATTTACAATGTTGAAATCTATTAATATATAATAAATGTACTAAAATATAAATGTTTATCCCAAATTTCTTCATGTGTCTAATTTAATAAAATGAATCCAAAATGCATTTAACTAAAATACATAAATTTAAAAAACCAAGTAAAATACAATTAAATTATAACTTAAATCAATCAATTTTTAATTTATTATTTAAGAAGGTTTTAGTGGGATTTTTGGAAGAAAAAAAATTGAAGTGCAATCTTGATTTGTGTTATTTAAACTACTTTTTTGAGTGTATAAATGGATTCAACATGCTGAAAATTCCTAACCTCTTCAATTATGCAGCATTTTTTTTTCAAGAGAAGAAAAGCATGATATATTATATTGAGTCAATATAAAGTCATAAGTACATATATGAGATGTCCATATCTGGTCCATACCCAGATCACATCAGATTTTTAATAGCTAATAGATCAGATGTCTAGAGCATGTGGATAATATTGTATGTAGGTGTAATATATAATTTTCAAAAATGTATAGTTCTTGGTCCCTATATGCATATGGAGTGAATGGGCGTCACAAATAGATCAATACAATCAAAGATCAGCAAATCCATATATCATAATCCATGTGGCCAAGAAATTGTCGAGAATGGACGAAACATGAGAAATTGAATCGTTGAAGAATCGAGAATTCCGCCACTTCCACGCAGTCCACAGAAAGATGAGGATGAGGAAATGCTGATTCCCTCTTTGCTGACTCCACCAGATGAGAGCTGCATGAGAAGAGTCAAAAACAGTAAGTGGGAAAACAAAAGTATTTGCCAATACATACATAGAAGGGCATTGGAAAGACATGTGCAAATTTGTTTCTTCATCTCCTTTGCACATAGCACATCTGCTAGGACCATGGCAACATTGCTTCCTTAGGTTGTCCTATGAGAGGTTCTTGTTGTGGAATACCAGCCACGCAAAATGGATGTATTTTAGTGGACATCATGCCTTCCAAAAAGCAATTGGAAAAAGTATTTGAGCACTAGGAATCCTGTGACTGATCATATCTCAATATATGTCTCTAATAGAAACAGGCCCTCCGAGCATTGCAAACAGTCCATATGAGATGATCGACAGGTCCATGACGATGAAAGCCATCATGGTTTAGAGTGACATTAATGGATTTCCATTTTCCATCCAAAATTTCCGGCAGGTTGAGCGCTGATCCATCTTTCCAAATTGGGGATGTGCCGTGCCATTCTGCAATGAGTTTGTTCCATATGAAAATACCATGCCGTTGTAGATGTGAGGAGAGGTCCTTTGGGATATATATGTCGCCATGACCGCATAGAATGGGATCAATGCCAATGAGAGCACTGCATCCGGTGTATAACCTCCATCGTAATCGGGACAAGAAATATGATTCAATCTTCCGCATGCTAAGCCATATGGCGGATCCATTCCGAGGCCCAATAACCCATTAAACTTGTCATTTCAATAAATTCCTAATAAATTTTAAAGAAATTAAAAAAAAAAACAAAAAATATCCCAAAAAAATCTACCTAGAAACAACTCTTAATATACAAATTATTAGATTAATGAGTTATTGTATTCTTGAATAATTTACAGATTTTGGGTTGTCATCTTCTTTTATGTGGGCTTTTATTCAACCCATCAACTGGACAACTATTGCGTTTTCAAACTAACATTATGTCTCTTCCACAATTATTTCACTATTCAAAATTATAAATGTTATGGGTTGTCGTAACATCTTGGCCTTTTACTCGACTCAACATTTTGACGAGTATAGTACTGCCAAAATGAACATCTCGAATATTCTACATTATTTTAAATGTATAGGGTTTTAGGTTTTCTTGCTCACCTTGTATGAGGCAATTCAGTAAACTTAATAACCGCATTTTCCAATTATTTTATATTTATTTTTGGTTTGATGTGTAGGAATTTGGTATTTTTTTTTTGAGATTATAAATTTTTTGTTTCATTTTTGACATTTATCAGATTAATAGACATCTAGAATTATTTGGTGTTGCTATCATCTGTGCAAAAGAAAGGAATGATAGAACACTACATGGTTCTAAATATCGACTAAATTTTTTCAATAAGATGAAAATCTCAATGTTATTTACTGACAAAATAAACTCAAATCACATAAACCACCCTTCCAAAATTTCCATTTATTGAAGTATTAAATTATAATTATATCAGTAGTACTTCTAAAGATTCTTGAATTATGTAAATTTAATAACTGAACTGAACAAATCTCACAAATCCCAATTTAATTTTATACAAAGTTGATTTGAAAATATATTTAAAATAAAACATAAAAAGAATAAATCACGATTTATACTAACCACTTGAATCCAAATGTTTCGTTGTATTGGAATGGGGAGCGTATCAAAGTGGAAAATAATTTAATATGGGTATCTCGATGGTGAATTACGACTCTAGTAAATATTATATTTGGACGGGTGTCAAGAAAAAATATGGTTTACAAATTTGACAGTGTTGATTTGGAAATTTACATTTCCAAAATGACTAAAATTTTAACAAGTGAGGCTGTATGGCAGCTAGTCCCTCCCTAGTTGTTGCAGCCACCAGCAGCCAGTAGTGTTGCAGCCACCAGCAGCCAAGAGTGGGGGCTCCAGCCATGTTTCTAGTTCTACAGAGCGTAAGCCATAAGGAACTGGAGCTTAGTATTTCTTGAACTTAGCTCGGAGAACAAAATTTCATATTGCCTAGTTGTTGCATCCACTAGCAGCCAGCAGTGTTGCAGCCACACTGATAGGCTAGCCAGCTTGTAGGAGAGATCAGTATACATGTAATATAGTGCGACACGAGCTTAAGATACAAGGCCCCTTTAGCAAGGAACTGGAGCTTAGTATTTCTTGAACGTAGCTCGGAGAACAAAATTTCATATTGCCTAGTTGTTGCAGCCACTAGCAGCCAGCAGTGTTGCAGCCACCAACAGCCAGCAGTGGGGCCTCTAGTAGTTGCAGCGACCAGTAGCCAGCAGTAGGGGCTTTAGTAGGTTCCTGGAACAGTAGACGCGGTGGCATTAGGTAGCTAGTGCGTTCTTAGCGGTTGCAGCCACCAGCAGCCAGCAGTAGGGGCTTTAGTAGGCATTTGAGCCATTGCCATGCTTCTAGTTCTTCTTAAGCAGTACGCTACAGAGTAAGCCATAATTGTTGCTGATAGGCTGGCCAGCTTGTAGTACAAGCACAGATCAGTATACATGTAATATAGTGCGACACGAGCTTAAGATACAAGGCCCTTTTAACAAGGAACTGGAACGTGGCTCGGAGAACAAAATTTCATATTTCTAGTTCTTCTCAAGCAGTACATTAAAGAACTCTGTACGCACAACTCCGATGATTAGGATATCTATAAACAAAGAACGAAAAAGAGCATCGTGAACAATAACCATGAACAATATTCATAACAACACAAATGTGAAAGAATCTAATAGTATAGTATGCTTGTTCTTGTATGGCCAGCTTGTAGTACAAGCACAGCTGAGTATACATGTAATATAGTTGTGAAGGAAAACACCTGGCACTGGGCCTATTGGAAGCTGTAGTCTGCGACACGAGCTTAAGATACAGGGTCCCTTGAGCAAGGAACCAAATCACTTTTTACCAGCTCGTCTGCAGCTGCTACTCGTGTTGATAACTCCGATGATTAAGATATCTGTAAACAAAGAACGAAAGAAGAGCGCTCTGAACAATATTCAAAATAGTACAAATGTGAAAGAGTCATTCTCTTGTATTAATGGATGGCATATTTAACTTTTGAAATAGAAATACAGTGATTCAAACTTGCCTGTAACTGAAGAATGTGCATTGTAACTCATATTGCTATGCTCCTATTGTTAGTGGTCGTTTCTTGCTTTCTTTTTTCGTTGTGCTTCTACTTTTACGATGTCCATAATCAAAAGAGTCATGAGGACAAGTGCTAAGAGAAACAATGCTGATAATTCAGTAAGTTGGCTTATGCTAATGGATTCCATGTTACGTGAAGCAGAGAGATGTATGTCAATATGTAGGTGTTGAAAGTAATTTATAAAAGAGTTCAGGATGTTTGCAAGCTGGTTTTAAGTGTGAATGGCACTGGGTTTTTGAGAATATTTTAGTAGAAGTAGGACGTAATCATTTGAAAAGATTGAAAGACAGTGGGTAAATACAGAAACGTGCTGTACAATCAAATAGGGAAGGCCGTGGAAGATCGCAACACTTGAATGTGGGATAGATTTCTGACAGGGGATAGATTTCTGACAGATGTAGAAATAAATACATAAGTGGGTAAATACAGAAACGTGTTGTACAATCAAATAGGGAAGGCCGTGGAAGATCGCAACACTTGAATGCGGGATAGATTTCTGACAGGTGCAGAAATAAATACATAAATACATATACGGCCTGATTTGATATTATCCAATATGAATATGAAGGGCATTTATTGGAGATGCAAGTGCCAGCTAACAAACGAGGTTGGCTTGGGACTTCCACTATGCTTGGGACTTCCACTGTCGAATCAGTGAGGCAAGCGTGTCTGCGCTTTCAAAGAAAAGGAGATCCTGTCAGTAGCTAATAATAGATCGCTGCCAGCTGATTTGGTAGAAGTCTTTATGGTCGATGGACAAGCCACCAAAGGAGGTGAGCCGTTGTTATGGACTTAGTTGTGCATTTAATTAATTGTAGGTTAAAGTGAATTTATGGACAGTGCACACCTTCAACCTCAAAAGGTGGGAACTAAACCCTCGATTGAAGGGCATAAGATAAAACTTGGGCTCTTATTTCGGTGGGATGTCTATACAATTGAGCTCATGCAATAATTTCAAGATCAGCACAAATGTACAGATCGATAGACCATTGCTTGTTACCTTGCTAGACTTGTAAAGTGATCTAGCATTTGAAGAAAGAGCAAAAGAATAAGACTGTACCAAGCAAACTTAGTGACCACTTCTCCTGGGAATGAGACTGCGTATTTACCTCCTGGCACGACTTCCTGGCTATGCTTGAAAACAACCCGGCCAACATCACTGTAAATTTAATGACCATAGCAGATAGTATCATCAAATATTGAGGCTATAATGCCAAAATAATGAGTCAATTTTAACAGAATTTCATTATATCAGCAGTTTATGGCACTTTAAGCAATTGCTTGAATATCCTTTTGATAAACCCTAGTACATCTTATTGGATCTATAAAAGAGGGCATTTTCCTATAGCACTGAGTCTCTATTGCACCGATGGTCTTTACAAAGTCAACAATAGAATCCTTACCTAGGACAAACTACACAAAATGCTCTGGGAGGGCCCAGTGTACTGCATTTTGTGCTAGGACAATAATGACAGTATATCATTTGTTCCTATCATGCCATTTCATAAAATATGGGCAGCAGTGAGAAGAATCCAAGAGGAAAACAAAAACGGGAATGAGAGTCAATAGAGGAAGCTCTGCAAAACTGGTTACAAGGGTCGTACAAATTCTTTGGACTCAGCATGAAACTTAAGAAATAGAGGGTGGCAGGTAAGGGTGACATAGATGAAACAAATCCCAGTGCCTTCTTTAAACAACTCAAAAGTGAAGGCTTTGTCCATAGTGATTTAAAGACCGGGTTAGAATCCATCAAGCACAATACTATTACAGATAAGCTATCGAAACTGGCATAGATATCTTACCTTTACTGTTAGCTTGACCCCTGGATGCTACATTCCATCCCCATAGACTGTCATAGATCGCTACTATTACTGTCTTTCAACTGAGCTCTTCACTGTTATTTTAATTTTCAAGAAGCCAATTTTTGCCCTGGATATAGACTATAACTTTTGTGTTTTAAGCAATGGAAGAGTTACGATGTTTTTTGCAGAAAAAACAACTCACAACAAAGAAAAGGATATTCGAATTTAACTTGTTAAAATGACAAATATATTAAGATTATTGAGGAAAAACAACTCAGAAGTGAAGGCTTTGTTCCTTATATCAGCACTTTATGGCACTTTAAGCAATTGCTTGCAGATCCTTTTGATAAACCCTAGTACATCTTATTAGATCTATAAAAGAGGGAATTTTCATGTAGCACTGAGTCTCTATTGCACCGATGGCCTTTACAAAGTCAGGATGGGGTACAAGCTCTCTTTAGCTAATCAAGTAGAGGTCATGGAAGGATGCAAATGGGATCTTACATGGAAACTCAAAGCGCCCTTAAAGGTAATGGCACTTCTTTAGTTCATTCTATTCAATAGAATCCTTACCTAGGACAAACTACAGAAAATGATCTGGTAGGGCCCAGTGTACTGCATTTTGTGCGAAGACAATAATGACAGTATATCATTTGTTCCTATAATGCCATTTCATAAAATATGGGCAGCAGTGAGAAGAATCCAAGAGGAAAACAAAAACGGGAATGAGAGTCAATAGCGGAAGCTCTGCAAAACTGGTTACAAGGGTCGTACAAATTCTTTGGACTCAGCATGAAACTTAAGAAACAGAGTGTGGCAGGTAAGGGTGACATAGATGAAACAAATCCCAGTGGCTTCTTTAAACAACTCAGAAGTGAAGGCTTTGTCCATAGTGATGACAATTGCTCAGGAGGCTAGATTAAGTGAAATAAGCACTTATTGAGGTTCAAAGTTGAGTATTCCTTGGATTAATAGATCTATGGAACCAAGAAATATCAGTTTAGATGGTGGTCTACAACTAGCTAGTGATTTGAAGATCGGGTTAGAATCCATCAAGCACAATACTATTATAGATAAGCTATCAAAACTGGCATAGATCTCTTACCTTTACTGTTAGCTTGACCCCTGGATGTTACATTCCATCCCCATAGACTGTCATAGATCGCTACTGTTACTGTCTTTCAACTGAGCTCTTCACTGTTATTTTAATTTTTAAGAAGCCAATTTTTGCCCTGGATATAGACTGTAACTTTTGTGTTTTAAGCAATGGAAGAGTTACGATGTTTTCTGCAGAAAAAACAGCTCACAACAAAGAAAAGGATATTCAAATTTAACTTGTTAAAATGACAAATATATTAAGATTAATCAGGAAAAACAACTCAGAAGTGAAGGCTTTGTGCATAGTGATGACAATTGCTCAGAAGGCTAGATTAAGTGATATAAGCACTTATTGAGGTTCAAAGTTGAGTATTCCTTGGATTAATAGATCTATGGAACCGAGAAATATCAGTTTACAGCTAGCTAGTGATTTAAAGACCGGGTTAGAATCCATCAAGCACAATACTATTACAGATAAGCTATCGAAACTGGCATAGATATCTTACCTTTACTGTTAGCTTGACCCCTGGATGCTACATTCCATCCCCATAGACTGTCATAGATCGCTACTATTACTGTCTTTCAACTGAGCTCTTCACTGTTATTTTAATTTTCAAGAAGCCAATTTTTGCCCTGGATATAGACTATAACTTTTGTGTTTTAAGCAATGGAAGAGTTACGATGTTTTCTGCAGAAAAAACAGCTCACAACAAAGAAAAGGATATTCAAATTTAACTTGTTAAAATTACAAATATATTAAGATTAATCAGGAAAAACAACTCAGAAGTGAAGGCTTTTTGCATAGTGATGAAAATTGCTCAGGAGGCTAGATTAAGTGATATAAGCACTTATTGAGGTTCAAAGTTGAGTATTCCTTGGATTAATAGATCTATGGAACCGAGAAATATCAGTTTAGATGGTGGTCTACAGCTAGCTAGTGATTTAAAGACCGGGTTAGAATCCATCAAGCACAATACTATTACAGATAAGCTATCAAAATTGGCATAGATCTCTTACCTTTACTGTTAGCTTGACCCCTGGATGTTACATTCCATCCCCATAGACTGTCATAGATCGCTACTATTACTGTATTTCAACTGAGCTCTTCACTGTTATTTTAATTTTTAAGAAGCCAATTTTTGCCCTGGATATAGACTGTAACTTTTGTGTTTGAAGCAATGGAAGAGTTACGATGCTTTCTGCAGATAAAATAGCTGACAACAAAGAAAAGGATATTCAAATTTAACTTGTTAAAATGACAAATATATTAAGATTATTCAGGAAATTGGATCCCCTGTAAGAGCAAACTGCTCCAAGCCTCAAGGGAAGCCTTACAACTCAATTTTCACTATATCAAAAATATTTGGCTTGGCATATTGATAACCATGATCTTTCTGATTCATATATTCCAATATTCATATTCGAACATGCCACATGATCCATACAGAAACACCTAAACCGTACTCAAAATCCTGTGCCTTCTTAAAGTACATCTGATTTAGGATTTAGTAGCACATGGACCACAACAGACCTGAGCCAATGGCAGTCCGAAATAACAGTTCAACAAGCAATAAGACAAAATTACGAGGACAGTAAAAGGATGCATCTTGAAAAAGCTACCAAATTAGGATCTTGCAATATCAAAGGTTAAACAAAATCCTCATGGAGATGTTGTATGACAATTTTATTAAAGCTCTCCCCCTCAACCTAGGGAGTTGATTTCTGACCAACAATGCATGGAAGAAGGATTTTACCTAGCATGCTTTCTGTGCCTTCTTAATAAGACAAAATTAAGAGTGCTTTCTGTGGCTTCTTAATAAGACAAAATTAAGAGGACAGTAAAAGGATGCATCTTCAAAAAGTTACCAAATTAGGATCTTGCAATATCAAAGGTTAAACTAGAGATATAGAATTATTTGGGGAAAAAAATGCGACAAAACACAGGGGTATAATAAAGGAATATAAAACAAATAATAAACTGTGAGAAATGATCGAATATAGAATATAAGAGTAAGAAACTAGATTAAAGAATTTTAAAATGGAAGGATGTTTTAATATCACTAGGCCCCAACATTAAAATTATTGCCACGAGTTGGAAATCTTCTATAAACGTCCTCCCGGACCCAGGTAGTCTATATACATACGTTCCCTTGCCTGCAAGAAAGAACTAGACAGACCTGGAGCCCCTCTGTCTATTTATTCCCTAATGCAACCCATACAAAAAACACCACTAGTAAATTACTGCACAGTTTGCGTAGTGTAATATGCTTAGCTCAAAAATGAGTCACTTAGTTTTTAAATGACTACTTAGTTCAAAATAGTAATCTTGAATGACTAATTAGGGAAGAAGCCAGTTAGTTCTTGAATAAGTAAGTAGTTCAATAAATAAGTAGTTCAAAAAAGTAATCAGATAAGAAAAGAAACAAGTTCCAAAACAGTGATAAGATAAGAATACAAATATATTAAGTTCCAAAATAGTGATCAGATAAGAATACAAATATATTACATGGATATCCAGGTCTTGAATGACTACTGAGCTCCAAACAAAAATTCTTCAACAAAAATTCATAGTTCCAGTTCTTCTCGAGCAGCAGGTTATAGAGGGTAAAATAAGTCATTCTGTACGCACGATGACATCCGAACTATCCAACAGGAAGCTGTTGTGTACATGGAAATCTCGTAAGTTGTACGTGACATCAGTAACGTCTTCTAGATATTTCTCATATGTCAGTCCTGTTAGAGATGGAAAAAGTTCTAAAAGCAAATTGCCTTTTAGGATGCACTTGTGCTGAACATTTGCTTCTGTTTGGATGACACAATGCAATTGTAAACAGCGTCGATATGTCGTGAAATCTTGACATGTGGAACAGTTAAGTTGATCTGTTGAAACTGTTCCAAATGTGTCTGCTGGAACAAAGCAATTGTTGCAGATTATGACAAATGGGTCTACATGTATATCTACTATGGTTAACATTCCTTTGACCTGCTTCATGTTGAAGTACAGTTTTAAGGTTAGATATTTTAATTAAAAAATACTACAAGGACGTTTAAGGTTAAATATTGTAATAAAAAAATACTACAAAGACGATAAATGAAAGAGGATAATTTAGGAGAATAGGTTGCAGTACAGTTTTAGCGCTAGATATTGTAATAAAAAACATAATTTGGAAGAATAGCAAATAATTTAGGAAAACAACAAATAAAGAATTAGAAATTATATTTTGTGGACTAGGAAACAACCTTTGTTGTTGACATAGCTAGTTTACTGAGGTCTACCAGTACTCTGTTCGAATTGACTGCTGTTATGAAAGTGGATTTGCATATGCGTAGAGATGCGTAGGGTCCTCTGACAAGATTCCGAAACAGCACCATTGGTGCTTCTTGTTTTGAAATTTGTTTTTGTATTAATTTGAAAATTGTCTTAAATTTAGTGAAAAGATAAACCTGCATTGCAAAATGTACCAAGGGTTAACACTAATGCAATGAAAAGATAAACCTGCATTGCAAAATATACCAAGGGTTAACACTAATGCAATTGCTTCTAAGTAAATGTAAAAAGTATAAATGGTTGAGTTTGTATATACCCTAGTTGTGTCTTTTTGAGATTGGCCATCCTTGATATTTAGGACATATTGGCCACCTATTTCTTTAGCTGATGTTACAAGACCAGCTACTATACTGATTGCAAATCCAGTTGTGTTTGTCAGTTGGCTAATAGTGGTTGTCGGTACAAATGTGTATTGCGTACACACGGCTGGGATAGTTTCTATGATACTTTTGTCATGTAACACTAATATGCAGCTGCAGTCTCCATGGTCATAAACTGTTTTGGGAGAGACTTTAAAATCTTTTATACAGATTCCTTGGCCGACTACAAGTTTCTCCTCGACAGTAGGAATGAGATTATGTGGCACATTGAGTGTGATTGCCATATTGCCTTTGCTATCCACTAGGTCAGCACGTGACAATTGGATGCCGTGTATTTGATCAAGAATTATCTTATAAATGACAAGAACGTCCCCGTGAAAGATTCTTCCCAGTTTGAGGATTTTCAGATCCTGTATTGTAATTGGAGCGCATAAATCATGGATGGAGCTTAGTTCAGATTGCTTTTCACATTTTTGCCTGTAGAACAATATTAAAAAGAATCTGAATTAGCATAATGCCTGTAGAACAATATTAAAAAGAATCTGAATTAACATAATCTTTGTATTATGAAACTTTCTACAATATTAAAAAGAATCTGAATTAACATAATCTTTGTATTATGAAACTTGTAAGGAAAGATTTAAAGGTTATTTAGTTACTTTTTCTCAGTTTCTAAGATGCTGGAAGTTTCTGGGAGAGCGCAATCTTTTGGAGCAGTCCCTAGAGCAGTAGTGTCTTCATGTTGTCTTTTCATGGTAGTTACCTGTACACATATGAGTACAAGCTATTAGGTTTATAAGCAAAATGTGTTCGATGTAATTCTAGATCTATGCATAATACTATTCTGTGTGTTGTTACCTTGATTAGTTTGTGCAGAGTGTTGCAAGGTAGCTGCAAGACATAGATTATCAGTCGGATATGAAGTTTAGCAAATTGTAGAGAAACTTGTGTACCAGTGGTACATTGATTTTGCAGTGAGAAAAGCAAGAGTGCAAAAAGCTGGAAAACATAGCAAATTGTAGAGAAACTTGTATACCAATGCTAGATTGATTTTGCTGTGAGAAAGCCAAAAGTGCAAAAAAATTTGCTGTGGGTAAACCAAAAGTGCAAAAAGTGGGAAATATAGCAAATTGTACAGAAACTTGTATACCAATGCTACATTGATATTGCAGTGAGAAGGCCAAAAGTGCAAAAAAGTGGAAAACATAGGTTTTGTTTTATGGCATGTTTAACAGATTGCAGAGGAAAGGATCGTTAGAGCTGTAGTAGTGCATAGAGTATGCCATGATCAGACCAATATGCCCATGTTACATTTATTTCACACTGTTTTATAGGCAAAGTTGTCCAGATATGGTCTATTATTGTTTTCCGTTGCGGAGATAGTTTGCTTGTTATTTCTTGTAATTTTTCCATTTCCATAAATTGTACGAAGTTTTTGCTGCGAGCTGTTGGTTGTTTGATGTCAATGTTGAGATCACCAATAACTAAAAAAACACAATCAATATATGTAGTTTGCGATTTTTCTTCATTTATTATTTGCATTATCGTGGATACTTGTTCAAATGGTGCTGCATAAATGTTCATTAAGCAAATCGGCTGCTGAAAGTACATGTCAATTAGTGTAAGCTCTATTTTGTTTTTGCAAAATGTCTTTATTGCCTTAATAGGTATTTTCTTGTTTATGCAAGTAAGAATTCCATGTGTCGAATGTGCAATGGCAAAATTGAATGATAAGAATTCTTTGTCTACTGGCGGAATGTAGAGATGAGTTTCTTGAAAACAAAGGATCATATTGTCCATTAAGTCATTGTGGTGAATCACGTCAGTAAGGTGTGCACGTAGACTACGTGTGTTTAGACTTGCAATTGACAAAAGATCCTTGTTATCAGATTTCTTCTTTGCGAATTCTAGTTTCCATGCAACAATTATTTCTAGCCGTTCCATTTCATTGATTATCTTGTTTTTGATATGGAAGTTTTGTTGTGTCAGTTTGTTAATCAAGTATAGTGACTCGATAGTTCTAACACGTGATAATGCAGTGTAGACTAGACCATGTTTTGTGACACCAGTTGGGTCAAATGCAAGTTGATCTAATGTCAACCCTTCTGTTCGGTGTATTGTTTGTGCACAGGCTAATTGGATTGGAAAGTGTTTCCAAATTGTAATTTGTAATTTGTTATGAGACATTGCTAGCGATTTTGCAATTCGCAGGATTGGTGTCCAATTTGGTGGTATATTTATGTCGTATAGTTGTTTAAATTTGTTTCTTTGTTGTTTGCCAATTTCTATGTCTGAGAATTCTATCCAGACAATGTCAGGTTCATTTTTATTAGATGAATAGGATTTGAAAATCCCTTCAGTACCATTAACCAATCCATCACTTTTATTGTAATTTCCTGCATATAGTTCAACTAACATGTTTTGTTTAACTGTGATTGTTGATGGCAATGAGATTGCTTTATCAAAAGCAAAATAGCTCGATCCAGGAGTCTCGTAGTTATCAATTTCAAGTAGCATTATTTGTTCTCCTTCTGTCAGAGAAAGCATTTTTGCATTGTGATTATGGACATCTTTGTTTTGATAGAAAATGTATGGGAAAAATGGGCTTAAATGTGCCATCCTGTAACAGTTATTGTTTACATAAGCAATATCTTGATCTGTTTGTGTGTTTAATCTCATCCTATTTAGTACGTCGATGAACAATGGGTCTTTTTCCCGCATTGCTGTGTGCAATTGATAACATTTTATTTTCTCTGGCCAAAAGTCATATGGAATTGTGTTTTTGTGGATTTTGGGTTTTCAAAGATTAGAGAATCTCTGACTGGGTTTGCCTGGTAAAGATCACCAGAGAATATGATGTCAACATTAGCAAAGTATGAAGTTGGTGTGTGTAAGATTTGGCGGAGTCGCTTGTCAATCTGATATAGTGTTGTTGCACCAACAAGCGACGCCTCATCTATGAGGAGTACATGCAATTGTTGGAAATGCTTCGATAATGTGTCTAATTTTTCATTGTTTAGCGACGGGCAATCTGCTTTGTTAAAGGGCAAATAGAATGCAGAATGCAATGTCACACCACCAGCATTAAAGGCAGCTTTGCCCATGTGTGCAGTGATTATTCCTATTAGTTGTGATGGGTTATAAGGCAATGCCACATTGTGTATGCGTACTAAGGATTGGAAAATTGCCTTAGCTGTGTGTGTCTTTCTTGTTCCTGCACCTCCTGTTAATAACAAATAGATTAGTTCGTCTGGTCTGTACAATTTTCTTGTTATAACATCAGTCATTATGCTTGCTTGTTCTATGTTTAGTTGACGCATTAATTCATAGTACTCTATGTATTCAAGTATATGTGGTTGTTTGATGATTTCATATGGCCTTGTAGACCGTAGAGCAAACTTCTTTGTATCTTGGAAATGTTCCAAGTCATTTTAGAAGTCATAGTTTTCGTATTTGTCATCTATAGATTTGTTAAAAGTTGTGGTTTTTGTTTCATTTGATCTCAAACTATCTATGTCGAATATTTGTTCAGTTTCTGTTTCTACTATGTGCATTGCATCATCTATGTCACCCCATGTAGTTATTGTAATAAATTTGAACTTTTCTTCATTTTTCTTGACTATTTCTTCGAATGCAAGATATGCAGATTTCCAACTTGTGTGATGTTGCTTAATTGCAGTTTCACTTACTTGATAGGGGTAGTATAACATTAAATGCTCTCTATAGTGGTTTTCAATGTCCTTGTATTTGCTATATCTAACAGATCGAATGACATATGGTCTACTTGATTTTCTGTGTTTTTGTCCTTTCTTTGTATAACTAGATGCAAATTCCGCTAAGCATACAAGTTCAATAGCGGTAAGTCGTAGAACATAGTAGTCAATAATTGATGGGCACATTATGTCTTCTGAGTCATCTGCCTCCTTTCGCAGGTCCTCTTTTCTTTTAAGAACAAATGCACGATCATCCACAGGAGATGTGTTAATGAATACACACTTTCATGAACTACAATTTAGTGGAAGTGATAACACAATATGCACTGCTTGTTGTGCAGACATTTGTTGCAAGTTGACCAAAGCTTTCCCTAAAGAACTAATGGTCTTTAGGATATCAGATTTTGCTCTCACATGATCTTCGCGTATGTTTTTAAATGTCCTCGTGAGTGTTCTATCTTCTTTTGTCATATAGGAACTGCAATACATTGCAGCTGCATATGAGTCAAGTACAAACTGGGAATCAGTATTTGCAATCCAAATTCCCGGAATGTGTTTTGCAAAGCTATTTGTCCAGGTGTCAACTGGTTTTCTTTGCAATAAGAGTGTTGTTCGATTCAGTGTACATTGAATGACATGTATGTATTCATTGTGTACTAGTCCAAGGTTGGCCAAAAAGCTATCAAATGTATCATTTTCATTGTATCTTGTGTTGTTTATTGTTTCAAAGATTAGCTTTGCATGTGTTTTTGTTCTATCACTATCAAATTCAAGAGGCTCAAGTATTTTTGTTGCTTTCATGGGTGGTATCGGGAAATTAAATCTGCAATTAGACTTTGCATGCTTCCTACAACATTTTGTGTGACAATGGTGTTGTAGAGCTCTAAGTTCCTTTGCAAGTAGGAATGAATTAGTTGACAAGTAATTGTCAACGAATTGTTCGACTTCAATGTTTGCATTTTGACCATAGATTGGTGCTGATTTTATCCAAAGTAAACCATGTTCATGTTCACTTCCCCGATTTTGGAATTCAGTTACATAGAAGTGGTCATTGAGTTCTCCATAATACTTGTGATCATGACATATCAATTGATGTACTCCCTCCTAGATCTATAGTAACATACACAAGTAACAAGGTCATTTCTTATTAACGAGCTAGGTTCATTTTCATCAAGTTCATTTGTCTTTGGTTTTCTAGTATTCTGTTTTATGTCTCTCAATGCATCCATTAAAGGATCCCAAAGATGCTCGGCACTTCTAAAGGAAACAAAGAAAGTGGGCGGCCCTAGTTGTCCAATCATTGCATAGAGTTTGTTCCGTATTTGCTGGTGGTAGTCAGGCGAGGTACAAATTGTTTTTAGATCCATGTACCCAATGTCAGAATTTAAAATACGATCTAGGTTTGGTTTTGACTTAACATCTCTTGCAACTACTTTTCTACCTTTCAATTGCCCTTTTCTAATTCTAATCCACATTGTATTCAAGACTTGATTTATGATAATGAGAGTTTCTTTATAAAACAAGTTTGTAGTATGATAAGCAAAATCGTGGTTTTTATGCAGCACTTCCCAGTGACAGATCTTTTGATATGTAAATTTTTTGGAGATCTCAACTGGGCGTTTGTTTCCATAGAAAAGCAAGGGAAAACTCATTTCTTCTGAGTAGTTATCTCTGAAGATTCCTAATGGCATGTATCCGGCAGTAGGTACAATGTTAATTTGTCTGTTAACAAGGTCATAGACAGTATGTGCATCAATGAATCCATGCACCAATGTTTTTGTCGTTGGTTCATTGTTTCCTTGGTTATTGTCTTCGCTATCATCAATGTCACTTGAACTTTGATATGCCTCTTGATTTTGTAGGAATGCCTCTTTCCAATTGTCATCTATGGTAGCATTCTCGAGCTTGTAAAGCATTCTTTTGCATAATTGTTTTAATGCTTTCATCACTTTGTGAATGTTAACTCGACCAAATGCATATGCACTTTTGAATCTTAAACTCTTTTTTAGAACAATGACAACCGTGTCAGTGTCTTTTATAGTTCGGGGCAATGCAGATTGAATTCTAGAAATATTTGTGGGGACATTGATAACTCCTCCAGTTAAGCCTAGTTGTGGCTTCTTATGTCGATGGCCCATTTCTTTTATTTTCAAGAAGGGCAATCTTAATGCAACTAGTCTTTCTTCCAGTTCAGTGAGTTGTGTGAGTGTTCTAGTCGCATTGTTTCTTCTTATTTGTTCAGGAACTGCGTATTTAGCAATTGTTCCATGTTCAATTGCTTTTTTGCAGTGTTTACAAATGTAGCCATCTTGAACACGAGATTTAACATCCTCGAAACTAGTTGATAGTTTCCTAATCTTATTTTGTCTTGTTTGATTCCCTTGCTGCAACAAGCAAATGTCTCTTTTGAAAAAGGTTCTTTCACATGATGAATGATTGAAAATAGGTGCGTCACTTATTTGTCTTTGATATATTTCATCAAACTTAGATAATTGTGTTAATTTGTTTGTTGATCTTGACTGAACCGATAGGCTAGATTTTCCTGATTTCTTTGATTGTGTTGAAAGCTCCTTTGATCTTGTTACAAATGGTTTGTAGTCCATGTGTTCTATGACTATTTCTTGTTTCATTGTTGTTGTGTTGAATGCGAGTCTTATCTTATCTGTTTTCAATTTTTCCCGTATAATGCCTTTAAGCAAACGCAAAGATAAACGTTCCCTCTGTTTGCCTAATGGACAAGAGTTTACAGTTTCTGTTTGGGGGTTGGGCCTAATATGTTTTTCCAAGTTTCTAAGTGGTCCAAACGTCAGTGTCTCGCTAACATGTTCTGTGTTTTCTAGAACTTTTGTCTCTTTGCCTAACGGACGAGAAGTTATCATTTCTATTTGTGCGTTGTTTCTAATATGTTTTTTCAAGTTTCTAAGTGATTGAAATCTCAGTGTCTCACTAACATCTGCTCTATTTTCTAGAACTTTTGTCTGTTTGCCTAATGGACGAGAAGTTACCATTTCTGTTTGTGCATTGGTTCTAATATGTTTTTCCAAGTTTCTCAGCGATCAGAATCTCAGTGTCCCACTGGCATCTTCTGTGTTCTCTAGAACTACTTCTTGTTTCATTGTAATTTTGTTATATTGAATGCTTATTTTTTGCCTTTTCACATTTTTCTGAGCAATGTCCTTAAGCACATGCAAAGATAAACCTCTCTTGTTCTTGTTTAAATGACAAGATGGTTTTAATCTAGTTTGATCAAATTGACATTTTGTTTCAGATTGTATTTCAGTGTTGTTATTTGCATAATGCGATGAATGAAACATTACAACCTCCGTAGTATTTGATGCAACCTCCTCAGTATTTGATGCAGTTGCTAGAGCAGATGTTCTAGCGTTGGCTAAAGATGTCTTTATTTCACTTGTATCTTCTTTACTTGGAAGAAGACATGTTTCCATGTTATCTTGTTTACTGCATAAGTTCATTTGTTCATATGAGTTGCTTGTTTCTTGTTGGAAGCTAGAATGCATTGTTGATTTCTTATGAATGAGAGGTTCGAAGTGCCCATTCAAAGGATCCTCGTCGTGGAATAATATGTCATAAGTATCTGTTTTAAGACTCGAATTGAAGTGAAAATAAGGTATCATCTGTGTTTTGGACCAAACCCTAATTGGAATTTTCAGCCAATTTGAGAGCCAATGGATACAGAAAATATCTCCCCATAAACCTCTGGATCCTAAGGGTATATTGTTTGAGGCAGATCTGGCCATTTTGTCTAAATAGATTTCCCGGTTGCTAATGTTATGCATTTCTTTTAGTGACTCTTCATGCAGTTCATGTTCGTAAGACAAAATTGCCTCTCTATCTTGTTTTTCAAGACAATCTCTAAAATACTCTATTGTTCCTTTCCTTAGCTCTACTGATGTGTATTGAAAATATAGCAAAAGTTCTAAACTATCGAATAAACAGTCTCCAATTAGATATGCGAAATTGTTCACACGAAATAAGTGATGCTTTTGCAAGAGTAATTGCAACTTGTGCTCCTCAGACATAGTAGACATGTTTCTAAGTGATTGAAATCTCAGTGCCTGACTAACATCTTCTTGTTGTTTCATTGCAATTTTGTTATAGTCAATGCCTATTTTTTGTCTTTTCAAATCCTTCTGAGCAATGTCCTTAAGCACATGCAAAGATACACTTTTGTTGTGCTTGTTTAAGTGACGAGATGGTTTTAATTTAGTTTCAATAGATTGACATTTTGTTTCAGGTTGTGCTTCAGTATTGTTCTTTGAGGAATGCACTGAATGAAACATTACAGCATCTTGTTCATTTGAGACGTTGGTTTGTTGTTGGAAGGTACAACCAATTGTAGGCTGCGTACGAACCAAAGGTTCAAAGTGCCCATTCAGAGGATCCTCGTCATGGAATAATATGTCGAGAGTATTTGCCATAAGACTTGAATTGAAGTGCAAATAAATCCTCATCTTTGTTTTGGACCAAACTCTAATTGGCATCTTCAGCCAATTTGAGAGCCAATAGATACAGAAAATATCTCCCCATAGACCTCTAGATCCTAAGGGTATATTGTTTGAGGCAGATCTAGCCATTTTGTCTAAATAGATTTCACGATTGCTAATGTTATGCATTTCTTGAAGTGACACTTCATGCAGTTCATGTTCATAAGACAAAATTGCTTCTCCATCTTGTTTTTCGAGACAGCGTCTAAAATACTCTATTGTTCCTCTTCTTAGCTCTACTGATGTGTATCGGAAATCTAGCAGAAGTTCTAAAGTATCGAATAAACAGTCTCCAATTAGATATGAGAAATTGCCCACACGACATAAGTGATGTTTTTGCAAGACTAATTGCAATTTGTCTTCCTCAGACATAGGAT
Organism: Pinus taeda; assembly: GCA_000404065.3. Lineage (NCBI taxonomy): Eukaryota > Viridiplantae > Streptophyta > Pinopsida > Pinales > Pinaceae > Pinus > Pinus taeda. The sequence goes on from APFE030418866.1 coordinate 81,009, forward strand.
ACATGATGATGACTAAATGTTCGATGCAATATTATGTTTAGTCATGCAATGCAATTACTGGTCACAAAGCAAGTTGAACAATGAAAATGCATATAGAACAAAGAATATTATGTTTAGTCATGCAATGCAATTACTGGTCACAAAGCAAGTTGAACAATGCAAATGCATATAGAACAGAGAATCATTGTGTGTACCTTTGGAACTGCAAATGTCTACTGAACTGCTCAGAGGGTTTTGATATTAGAGTTCAAAATGCCAATTCCAAAGACCCAAAAGAACCTGTTGTACGTTAGGACCAGTGGTTGTAATTGTATATCGTTCTACTAAGCAGTCAAATACAACATAAAATTAATAAGTGAGATAAAGCAGTAAATTTAAGGCATCAAAACACCAATGAGGGGAATAAATTCAACCATTTCATAACAGTGTATATAAGGGCATTGCTTTATTCCATCTATTCCAACTCAACTTCACACAAAGTCAACAGTGATTGTAAATTGGAGGGAATAGCAGAATAGATAAGACTCATTCATTAGCACACCATTCAGCCTTTGACTGAATTTTCTTAAGAGAGAAAATTACCAAGATTACAGTTATCAATATGAAAGTTGAATCATAATATCAAAGACGATAAAATATCACAAATCATCCATATCTTCTCTTAATACAAATATAATTATAAGAAGGAGCATTCATTCACTGCTATAAAATAGTAGAATAGATCATATTAAATATCCACCACTACTAAGGGGTGGTTGAGGTCCGAGGGTAGGTGGCCCGACTTAGAAAGCCATCAATTGTAACAAATCTATCCCTTAATCCCATCTAACACAAAACTCATTATCTTCATTGTTGAGAATGATAAATTATAATGGATGAAAGTAGAAAAAGAAGAATAATTAGAATGGCACAAACACAGTGATGCTGACAGTGAAGTCAAAGCCCATAATCGACCTCAACTAGCATTGATAACTGAACTAACTAAAACCTAATCAACCTGTATAGACGAGTCAGTTCACAAGCTGGAGAAATGAAGGTCAAACTTCATGCACTGTAAGAAGATTAGGCATGATGAAGATTGCTCGATCTTACAACCAAATAAATAAGCAACTACTACAACTACAAACAATTTACAAATTCCATCCTTGTACATGTGCATATACAAATACACGTGTGTGGACAAACTTGTGTTTATCTAGATTAATTTATTTCTAATTTATCCTTGAGTTTCAGTTAAATAATGTTAATTAAAGTGAAATTCAATGAAATTGAATCATTTTTATGAAAATTTGCCAATTATGAGTTAGAGCTACTTTTGCAGGTTATTATTTGATTTTTATAAACCCTCTTGCATAAAAGAACCATAGAATTCAGTGCCATAGTCTATCTGTTTTAGGTTTTTGGTGCTTTTCCAGGCATATTTCTCAGTCAAATTTGCCCTAAATTTGGTAAGGATTAATTGCAACAAGCCAATTCTCGGTGATTTCATTGTCTGGATTAATTCTGTAGTTGTCGATTGCTAAAAAAGAAGTTTTAGATGGGATCTACTAGTAAGCTGATTCTAGAGCCAGTGCCGCTCTTCTTTGCTTCAATGCAGTAAGGCTTGATTTAGAAGAGTTTGACTAGCTAGATTCAGGTAGAGAAGCCAGAGAAGTGAGTAAGCCAGTGGACATAAATGACTAGAAAATGCAAAGCATGCAGAAAGAAGCATCCACAGAAGATATTATTGTACTGCATTTTGTGCCAGGACAATAATGGACTCAGCGTGAAACTTAAGAAACAGAGTGTAGCAGGTAATCATATCAAATTCCTATCAGATATCTTTTGAGTTTGGCTTCAGAAGACAAACAAACAACTCAGAAGTGAAGGCTTTGTCCATAGTGATGACAATTGCTCAGGAGGCTAGATTAAGTGATATAAGCACTTATTGAGGTTCAAAGTTGAGTATTCCTTGGATTAATAGGTCAAATTCAAAGCAATCGCAGTCAAAGCCAATAAAAAGTAGAAAAAGAAGAATAATTAGAATGGCAAAAGCACAGTGATGTTGACATTGAAGTCAAAGCCCATAATCGACCTCAACTAGCATTGATAATTGAACTAACTAAAACCTAATCAACCTGTATAGACGAGTCAGTTAACAAGCTGAAGAAATGAAGGTCAAACTTCATGCACTGTAAGAAGATTAGGCATGATGAAGATTGCTCGATCTTACAACCAAATAAATAACCAACTACTACAACTACAAACAATTTACAAATTCCATCCCTGTACATGTGCATATACAAATACGCGTGTGTGGACGAATTTGTGTTTATCAAGATTAATTTATTTCTAATTTATCCTTGAGTTTCAGTTAAATAATGTTAATTAAAGTGAAATTCAATGAAATTGAATCATTTTTATGAAAATTTGCCAATTATGAGTTAGAGCTACTTTTGCAGGTTATTATTTGACTTTTATAAACACTCTTGCATAAAAGAACCATAGAATTCAGTGCCATAGTCTATCTAGTTTAGGTTTTTGGTGCTTTTCCAGGCATATTTGACTGAAAATTGTTTTGTCAGATTGCAGCCAAAAACTCCAAAACTTATAATAGGTAGAAAACACCCCCCAATTCAGTAGATTCATTTTTCAAAAATATTTTTGAAGTTATTTTCTTGAAACAAGATATTTAGGAAGTTCAGAATGCAAGAGGAAATCTCTTGGACGAATTCTGTATTATTGTTTTATTATCAGCAGTCATAGGTCAGTTGTCTAATTCTTAGAGACTTGTCCATTCGACAAGCCAATTCTCGGTGATTTCATTGTCTGCATTAATTCTGTATTTGTCGATTGCTAAAAAGGAAGTTTCAGATGGGATGTCCTAAGGTTTTAAATATATTAGTGGATTTCATTTCTCTTTTCATAATTTTCGGCTAACGTTGCAAAACCGCAAATAACCCCGCAAGGGCTTGGGTATAAATTCATCGATCTAATTTATTGCTATCTTTTTTGTTATTTTTGGGTTATTTTCTATAATTTTAGGATCTGAAACTACTAAGCTCATTGAGTGAGCCACAAAACTGAGCTTAAGTGGTTTCGTGACGGGAATAGTTGAGCTTCTGTTGATGTTTGTGGTAGGTGTCTATTTTGCAGGAAAAGAAGTACTTCATGAAAAGCAAAGCCAGAAGAAGGAAATGACTTAAAACAATATCTTAGGACTGTAGGGAAAGAACTGAGATCGAAACTTGATTTCTCCATTGAACATTGATTAAGCGATAAAAAAATTCATTTCTAAGATCCGGATTTAAGCATTTTCGGGATCAGAATAACAACCTATTGTTGTAAATACATAAGCTCAAAAATCAAGTGTGGAAGATATACTGGTCTTCGGACAGAAAGGAAAAATACAACAAAACTACAAATTAATAAAGTAGGAACATGCCATTAACAAGCACATACGAGGGCATCATTTGCAGTGTAGGGCCGTATGAATAAGCTAGTAAGCTGATTCTGGAGCCAGTGCCGCTCTTCTTTGCTTCATTTTGTGCCAGGACAATAATCGACTCAGCATGAAACTTAAGAAACAAAGTGTGGCAGGTAAGGGTGACATAGATGAAACAAATCCCAATGGCTTCTTTAATGGAGTAGCTCAACATAATCCTAGTGAAAGTCTATAAACCTCGTAATCGTATTAGATTCATATCAGATATCTTTTGAGTTTGGCTTCAGAAGACAAACAAACAACTCAGAAGTGAAGGCTTTGTCCATAGTGATGACAATTGCTCATGAGGCTAGATTAAGTGATATAAGCACTTATTGAGGTTCAAAGTTGAGTATTCCTTGGATTAATAGATCTATGGAACCAAGAAATATCAGTTTAGATGGTGGTCTACAGCTAGCTAGTAATTTAAAGACGGGGTTAGAATCCATCAAGCACAATACTATTACAGATAAGCTATGAAAACTGGCATGCAACAGAGTAGTAGGGTCTGCATTATAGATATGATCTCAATATGGGGTAGAGGATGTCTTAGCTAGTGATTTAAAGACCCCTGGATGTTACATTCCATCCCCATAAACTGTCATAGATGGCTACTGCTACTGCCTTTAAACTAAGCTCTTCACTGTTATTTTAATTTTTAAGAAGCCAATTTTTGCCCTAAACACAGGGGTATAATGGATCGAATATAGAATCTAAGAGTAAGAAACTACAGATTATAATCCATATCTTCTCTTAATCCAAATATAATTATAAGAAGGAGCATTCATTCACTGCTATAAAACAGTAGAATAGATCATATTAAATATCCAGCACTACTAAGGGGTGGTTGAGGTCCGAGGGTAGGTGGCCCGACTTAGAAAGCCATCAATTGTAGTAAATCTATCCCTTAATCCCATCTAACACAAAAATCATTATCTTCATTGTTGAGAATGATAAATTATAACGAATGTGAGCAACATCGTTGTGGTCAAAAAATTTCAATGATTGTCAAAGATAGCAAGGTCAACTTCAAAGCAATCACAGTCGAAGCCAATAAAAAGAAGAAAAAGAAGAATAATTAGAATGGCACAAACACAGTGATGCTGACATTGAAGTCAAAGCCCATAATCGACCTCAAATAGCATTGATAACTGAACTAACTAAAACCTAATCAGCCTGTATAGATGAGTCAGTTAACAAGCTAAAGAAAACCGAGAAATATCAGTTTAGATGGTGGTATACAGCTAGCTAGTGATTTAAAGAGGAGGTTAGAATCTGTTGGCATTATGGCACAGGTTTGGAGCTATGGCACAGGTGTTGTCCTTGATGGCAACCCTCTCTGGTAACAGATCTCAGATGTGGCACTCAGAAAGTAGAAAAAGTCATATACGCAGGTTCATCTAGAAAAAGGCGCGTATACACGCGGGTTATACATTATAAAAGCGCGTATATGTTGGTGATCACTCCTTTGGTCCATGGCAGTTAGATATTGGAACTTGAACCTATATTTTGGACCATGGCGTCTCGTCAATTGTGCCGATCCATAGTTTTTGGGCTCATGGTATTGAAATGTTATGGTTTTGGACCATGGTATTGGGGAAGGCCTAGGACTATAAAAGAGGAAGGAGATCTTGTGGCAAATTATCATTTGGATTATTATTGAAAGATATGAAAAGTGTTAGAGCTGGTATATTGGATGGTGATGCAGATCTGGATCTGAAGGAAGAAGGGACTTTAGCACAAAAGGAAGGACAAGGTCTTTTCATGGGTCATGATCTTTAAGCTTAATGATAATATCTTTGTATGATTTTTGATCTGCTTGATGTGGCGCTCATCTGATCTATAAATCTGATTATCTGGGTTATTTAGTGATTGAATATCTGGAAGAGTGTATTGTCGTTTATAGATCTGTACGCAGGTTCAGTGAAGCGAAGGCGCGTATACACGCTGGTTAGGTGAAGTAAAGGAGCGTATACGCAGTTTGTCCCATAGGCAGAGGCGTATGCACGCAAGTTTCAGACTGTTAAAGTTGCGTATATGCTTTAAGTTGTGATCTGGCTGTTTCTGCTTATTGCTGCTGGGTTTTGGGTTCTGTTTCTGCTATATGGTTTCTGGTACAGTTTTCTGTGTACAGCTGTTAGAGGAGTATCTACTTGTTTCAGATCTAATTGGTGGAAAGAAGATTGGTTGATACTTGATGTTCATGGATCTAGTTTGAAAATTGATGAAAAGTGGTCCCTGGAAGAAAGAGAAGGTTGTAGCCTTCTGTAGGCCAGCATCTACATACTAGTATCTTGGCTACTACAAAAAACTAAAGGGGGTTGTTGCTCCCTTCCAGGAGAAAACTGGAGAACGAGAGAGAGAGTAGTAGCTCTCTGCAGGTTGCAGCCTGCGTACTGGTAAAAAGACTGCACCAGTACATTGTAAAAGAAGTTTTCTAATTTAAAAGGAAGATAGAGACGAATTGCAGCAGGTGGTTTTCACCCACATTGGGTTTCCACCTTATATCTTGTGTTCTTGTGTCTAATTGTCTTTCTGCTCTGTTTTACTGTCTCTGGATACTGTTATTGGATTCTGCATCATTGACTAACAATCATCATCAGAAATATTAAGTAAAGTAAAAGCATGTTCTGTATACGCGGGTTTCCTTCTGCATAATTGCATACATATGTAGGTTTATTAAATTGAAGTAGCGTATATCAGTTGTTTTGAAAAAGAATAATTATCTTGATAATACTAATTCACCCCCCCTCTCAGTATTATTTTCAACAATTGGTATCAGAGCAGGTCCTTCTGAAGAAGCTTGATCGCTTGAAGGAAGATCCTTTATCATGAGCAACTACGAGAAGGAAGCATCTATCAGGCCACCGGTTTTTGATGGGACAAACTTCAATTATTGGAAGGTAAGAGTTACTGCCTATCTTCAATCTCTTGGTACAAAAGTTTGGAATATCGTAGAGACAGGATATGCCTTTCCTTCAACTACTCCTACAGATGCAGACGAGAAAAAGAAGTATGAAACAAATGCAAAAGCAGTCAGTACCTTATTAGGATGTATATCTCAAACGGAATTCATGAAGGTAATGCACTATAAATCCGCAAAAGAGATATGGGACAAAATTGTCACAAGCTATGAAGGAGATGAACAGGTAAAGCGTGCCAAACTTCAAACTCTCAGGATTCAGTATGAGACTCTCAAGATGTATAATGATGAAAGTGTGGCTAACTATTTTCTTCGGGTAGATGAAATTGTTAATTGTATGGAAATTTTGGGTGAAGAAATAAAAGAGGCTATTGTGGTTGAAAAGGTTCTAAGATCATTGTTCCCCAAGTTTGAATCTAAAGTATCTGCAATAGAAGAAAAAGAAAATCTACGAATTCTTACTATGTCTCAGCTACATGGAATTCTAACTGCTTATGAAATGAGAAAGGGAGGTCCATCAGATAGAAGAGAAGCTGCTTTCAAGGCATCAGGCAAAGGAGATTATTATGAAGCAAGCCACGTCCCAGAAGAAGAGGAAGAAGTATCAAACTTTGTTAGAAATCTTCAAAGGGGTTCTGGAAGGTTCAGAGGTAAGTTGCCTTTTAAATGCTTTGCTTGTAGAAGAGTAGGTCATTATGCTGCAAAATGTCCTTATAAGGAGAAAGGAAAGGAACCTGCTAGATGGAACAAGAAACAGAGTGCAAGTAAGAAAAGCTACTACACTCATGAAGACAGTGATGGTCTATCAAACAATGATGAAGATGAACGAGGTAATGAATATAAATTGTTAATGTCATTTGAAGATGATGATTATATGGATGCTATAGATGTGGATTACTTTCATGAAGAAATTACTAAACTTAAGAGATGTATAGAAGAGAAGAATATGATCATTGATACTCTACAATTTCAAATTGATGAAAAGGAAAGACATCTTGAAAAATTAGAAGGTGAAATTGTTGGTCTTAGAAAAGAGATTGAGAAAACAAAAGCTATTAATCTTAAGTTTGTCAAAGGATCTGAAACTTTGGATGAGATTATCAATGTGCAGCGGTCTCCTCTAAACAAGACAGGTCTAGGCTATAATGGAGAAACTTCTCAAGCATCCACCTCAAAAAGTTATCTTGATGTAGCAAGAAGAAATGAGCAAAAGCACAATGAAGACCATCAGGTAAAACAGGGACGAATTGCAAATAAAGGCCATCAGCAATCTGTTTTAAGAATGACCAAAGGTTACAACCAGCCACAGGTAAGGTCTTCTCAATTTGGTTCAAGAATGAATAACAATATAGATTACAATCACACGGCTGGTAGATTCGATAACTGCAGAAGTTTCTTCAATGGACAATGCTTTTCTTGCCATAACTTTGGTCACAAAGCAGCTCAATGTGTTGCATATAAAACAATCATGACTAGAGAAGCTCAAAAACAAAAGAGTATGGCTGGGATTTCAAAAAGGACCTATAACAACTTTTCAGCTCTTGAAAATGAAGTTGAATGTTCTATTTGTAATAACTTTGGTCATGAAGTTTCTGAATGCAGGAGCAAGTTACAACAGAAAAGGGAACAATGTTCTATTTGCAATAACTTTGGTCATGAAGATTTTGAATGCAGGAGCAGGTTACAGCAGAAAAAGGAACAAGCTTCAAGCACCAAAACATGGAGAATAAAGGAATCTCAACCAGAAAGATGTGGGATAGCGTTTTATGCAGAGGGACAAGAAAATCTATGGTACATTGACAGTGGATGTTCAAAGCACATGACAGGTGATAAAGAAAAACTTGAGTCATATTCCACTCTAGAAAAGGGAAAGAAAGTCTCTTTTGGAAATGATACTCCTGCTATCATAAAAGGAAAGGGTATTGCTCAATTAAAGGAAGAAGTCAAGGCTGGAAATGTTTTATATGTTGATGGATTGAAACATAATCTTCTAAGTGTCAGTCAGATGTGTGATCAAAGAACCGAGGTGATATTCAGATCAAATGGATGTCTTGTTCGTGATCTTGATACAGGTAAAACAGTGATCAAAGGCAAAAGAACTCCAATAATCTGTACATATTTGAAGAAGGACAACAACAATGCTATCTAAGCAAGGATGATGAGCACTGGTTATGGCATCGGAGATTGGGACATCTAAGCTTTTCACAAATAAGGAAAGCATGCAAATATCAGGCAGTTCCCGATCTTCCAGATATCAAAATTTCTGACAACACCATATGAAAATCATGTCAGTTTGGAAAACAAACCAGAACTAACTTCCAGAGAAGGAAGGATCAGCTAGCATGCCTCTTGAGCTAGTACATACAGATACATGCGGTC
>APFE030418866.1:95434-122772 GCA_000404065.3 Pinus taeda
GAACCTCAAGAAGAACCAGAGGAGCAAACAAGAATAGAAGAAAAGACTCCATCTAGATATGTTCAGAAGAATCATCCAGAATCTCAGATTATGGGGAAGAAAGAAGCAGGTGTACAGACAAGAAGAAGACTTGTAGAAGCTTCAAGCTATTTGGCACTACTATCTTCTGTTGAACCACAAAATGTGGCAGAAGCATGCAAAGATGAATGTTGGGTGAAAGCAATGGATGAAGAACTTGAGAAAATCGAAAAGAACAACACTTGGGAGTTGGTTCCTAGACCAAAGGATAAGAATGTTATCGGCACAAAATGGGTCTTCAAAAATAAACTGAATGAAAATGGAGAAGTAATTAGAAACAAAGCCAGATTGTTTGTAAAGGGTATGCGCAGCAAGAAGGAATAGACTTTGAAGAAACCTTTGCTCCTGTTGCAAGACTTGAAGCCATCCGAATGTTTCTTGCTCTCTCAAGTTTTCAAAACTTCAAAGTATTTCAAATGGACGTGAAATCAGCTTTTCTGAATGGAGACTTAGAAGAAGAAGTGTACGTAGAGCAACCAGATGGGTTCATTCTTGGGAATGATCCAAATCTTGTATGTAGATTAAAAAAGGCTCTCTATGGTCTTAAACAGGTTCCAAGGGCTTGGTACTATCGTTTGGACAAATATCTTCATCAACAAGGATTTTCAAAAGGATCAGCAGATAACAATCTTTATATAAAAATTGAAAATGACAAATTGCTAATACTTGTTGTGTATGTAGATGATATTATCTTTGGCAGCAATGAAGAAGCTACGAGTCAAAGCTTTGCCTTGGTGATGCAGAAAGAATTCGAAATGTCTTTGCTTGGAGAACTGACATACTTTCTTGGATTGCAAATCCAACAAAATGAAGGAGGGATCTTCTTGTCTCAAACCAAGTATCTCAAGCAGATCTTGAAGAAATATGGCATGGAAGATGCAAAACCAGTATGTAACCCCATGGTCACACGATGCAGCCTCAGTGCAAATGATGAATCAGCAGCTGTGCATCAACCAACCTACAGGCCTATGATTGGAAGTCTACTTTATTTGACAGGTACTCGACCAGACATCATGCATGCAGTGGGAATAGTTGGGAGATTTTAGGCAAATCCAAAGGAAACTCATCTTCAAGCAGTGAAGAGAATTTTCAAATACCTTCAAGGGACTCAAAACTATGGCTTATGGTATCCTAGAGATACAGATCTCACACTTCATGCTTATACAGATGCAGATTGGGCCGGAAGTGTGGATGACAGGAAGAGCACAAGTGGTGGAGCATTCTTTATGGGCTCCAGATTAGTATCCTGGTTCAGCAAGAAACATAGTTCGATTGCCTTATCTACAGCTGAAGCAGAATATGTAGCAGCTGCATCTTGCTGCACTCAACTCCTTTGGATGATGCAGATCTTGCAGGATTTTCAAATCACCTGTACACCACCTATCCCCATCTTATGTGATAATACAAGTGCAATCAGCATTTCAAAAAATCCTGTCATGCATTCAAAGACCAAGCATATACCGATCAAGTATCACTTTCTTCGGGAACAAGTGTTGGAAAAAAAGGTCAAATTGGAGTATGTTCCTTCTAAGGAACAAGTTGCTGACATTTTCACCAAACCACTGCCCAGGGAAACTTTTGAATATCTCAGACAGAAGCTGGGAGTTATGAATATATCCTCTTGCTATTGAATATTCAGAGAAAATTGGGTGTACGCGTGATGGATAAGGAGTATCCGCGTACATACGCCGGTCGGTACAGAAACAGTCGTGTATATGAAATTTGTTGAAAGGAGCAGGCTCTGGTTGAAGATATTTTGACAAGGGTATGACAGAGACCATTCGGCACAGGTTCAGGGGGAGCAGATAATCTTCTAATTATGCCTTTTGGTTCTAGTCCATAGCTGTTGTTGATTTCAAGTAGAACAAAGACAGAAGGTGAACAGAAGGACATATTGGCTGCTGATCTGAATGCTCACTGTCAGTTGCTGCTACTATCAGTTGTTGATAATTCATCTCTATGTCATGTATCTCTTTCTTATGTGGTGTCAAGGTCATGTAACGGCCTATTCTAGTTTCCCGACTATGCCTGGGATGAAGATGTAATACTTTTGGTCATCATATGTAAATTTCTGATGTATTCCACTTGGTTGGATGGATGATTCCCACTTGGGTGGGTGATGGATGTATGTACTAATTGGTATTATGGTGATAGGAAGGTCTCGGTTCTTCTTCAAAAACATCTTTTTGCAGATCTTGCCTACAGTCAGGGGGAGCATAGTCAGCATAGAACATTTCAGCATATACTCAGGGGAAGCACAACCCTTTGCCCTTGATGACAAAGGGGGAGAATGATCTTGGATCTTGGTGTTGCCATCAAGTCCAAAGGGGGAGATTGTTGGCATTATGGCACAGGTTTGGAGCTATGGCACAGGTGTTGTCCTTGATGGCAACCCTCTCTGGTAACAGATCTCAGATCTGGCACTCAGAAAGTAGAAAAAGTAATATACGCAGGTTCATCTAGACAAAGGCGCGTATACACGCGGGTTATACATTATAAAAGCGCGTATATGTTGGTGATCACTCCTTTGGTCCATGGCAGTTAGATCTTGGAACTTGAACCTATATTTTGGACCATGGCGTTTCGTCAATTGTGCCGATCCATAGTTTTTGGGCTCATGGTATTGAAATGTTATGGTTTTGGACCATGGTATTGGGGAAGGCCTAGGACTATAAAAGAGGAAGGAGATCTTGTGGCAAATTATCATCTCGATTATTATTGAAAGATCTGAAAAGTGTTAGAGCTGGTATATTGGATGGTGATGCAGATCTGGATCTGAAGGAAGAAGGGACTTTAGTACAAAAGGAAGGACAAGGTCTTTTCATGGGTCATGATCTTTAAGCTTAATGATAATATCTTTGTATGATTTTGATCTGCTTGATGTGGCGCTCATCTGATCTATAAATCTGATTATCTGGGTTATTTAGTGATTGAATATCTGGAAGAGTGTATTGTCGTTTATAGATCTGTACGCAGGTTCAGTGAATCGAAGGCGCGTATACACGCTGGTTAGGTGAAGTAAAGGAGCGTATACGCAGTTTGTCCCATAGGCAGAGGCGTATGCACGCAAGTTTCAGACTGTTAAAGTTGTGTATATGCTTTAAGTTGTGATCTGGCTGTTTCTGCTTATTGCTGCTGGGTTTTGGGTTCTGTTTCTGCTATATGGTTTCTGGTACAGTTTTCTGTGTACATCTGTCAGAGGAGTATCTACTTGTTTCAGATCTAATTGGTGGAAAGGAGATTGGTTGATACTTGATGTTCATGGATCCAGTTTGAAAATTGATGAAAAGTGGTCCCTGGAAGAAAGAGAAGGTTGTAGCCTTCTGTAGGCCAGCATCTACATACTAGTATCTTGGCTAGTACAAAAGCTAAAGGGGGTTATTGCTCCCTTCCAGGAAAAAACTGGAGAACGAGAGAGAGTAGTAGCTCTCTGCAGGTTGCAGCCTGCGTACTGGTAAAAAGACTGCACCAGTACAATGTAAAAGAAGTTTTCTAATTTAAAAGGAAGATAGAAACGAATTGCAGCAGGTGGTTTTCACCCACATTGGGTTTCCACCTTATATCTTGTGTTCTTGTGTCTGATTGTCTTTCTGCTCTGTTTTACTGTCTCTGGATACTGTTATTGGATTCTGCATCACTGACTAACAATCATCATAAGAAAGATTAAGTAAAATAAAAGCATGTTCTATATACGCGGGTTTTCTTCTGCATAGCTGCGTACATACGCAAGTTTATTAAATTGAAGTAGCGTATATCAGTTGTTTTTGAAAAAAAATAATTATCCTGATAATACTGATTCACCCCCCCTCTCAGTATTATTTTCAACAGAATCCATCAAGCACAATATTATTACAGATAAGCTATCAAAACTAGCATGCAGCAGAGCAGCAGGGTCTGTATTATAGATATGATCTCAATATGGGGTAGAGGATGTCTTAGCTAGTGATTTAAATACCCCTGGATGTTACATTCCATCCCCATAGACTGTCATAGATGGATACTATTACTGTCTTTCAACTGAGCTCTTCATTGTTATTTTAATTTTTAAGAAGCCAATTTTTTCCCTAAACACAGGGGTATAATGGATCGAATATAGAATCTAAGAGTAAGAAAGTAGATTAAAGAATCTTAAAATGGAAGGATGTTTTAATATCATTCTATTCAATAGAATCTTTACCTAGGACAAACTACAGATTATCATCCATATCTTCTCTTAATCCAAATATAATTATAAGAAGGAGCATTCATTCACTGCTATAAAACAGTAGAATAGATCATATTAAATATCCACCACTACTAAGGGGTGGTTGAGGTCCGAGGGTAGGTGGCCCGACTTAGAAAGCCATCAATTGTAACAAATCTATCCCTTAATCCCATCTAACACGAAACTCGTTATCTTCATTGTTGAGAATGATAAATTATAACGGATGTGAGCAACATCGTTGTGGTCAAAAAATTTCAATGATTGTCAAAGATAGCAAGGTCAACTTCAAAGCAATCGCAGTCGAAGCCAATAAAAAGTAGAAAAAGAAGAATAATTAGAATGGCACAAACACATGATGCTGACATTGAAGTCAAAGCCCATAATCGACCTCAACTAGCATTGATAACTGAACTAACTAAAACCTAATCAACCTGTATAGATGAGTTAGTTAACAAGATGAAGAAAACCGAGAAATATCAGTTTAGATGGTGGTCTACAGCTAGCTAGTGATTTAAAGACAGGGTTAGAATCCATCAAGCACAATACTATTACAGATAAGCTATCAAAATTGGCATGCAGCAGAGCAGCAGGGTCTGTATTATAGATATGATCTCAATATGGGGTAGAGGATGTCTTAGCTAGTGATTTAAAGACCCCTGGATGTTACATTCCATCCCCATAGACTGTCATAGATGGCTACTATTACTGTCTTTCAACTGAGCTCTTCACTGTTATTTTAATTTTTAAGAAGCCAATTTTTGCCCTAAACACAGGGGTATAATGGATCGAATATAGAATCTAAGAGTAAGAAAGTAGATTAAAGAATCTTAAAATGGAAGGATGTTTTAATATCATTCTATTCAATAGAATCCTTACCTAGGACAAACTACAGATTATCATCCATATCTTCTCTTAATCCAAATATAATTATAAGAAGGAGCATTCATTCACTGCTATAAAACAGTAGAATAGATCATATTAAATATCCAGCACTACTAAGGGGTGGTTGAGGTCTGAGGGTAGGTGGCCCGACTTAGAAAGCCATCAATTGTAACAAATATATCCCTTAATCCCATGTAACACAAAACTCGTTATCTTCATTGTTGAGAATGATAAATTATAACGGATGTGAGCAACATCGTTGTGGTCAAAAAATTTCAATGATTTTCAAAGATAGCAAGGTCAACTTCAAAGCAATCGCAGTCGAAGCCAATAAAAAGTAGAAAAAGAAGAATAATTAGAATGGCACAAACACAGTGATGCTGACATTGAAGTCAAAGCCCATAATCGACCTCAACTAGCATTGATAACTGAACTAACTAAAACCTAATCAACCTGTATAGACGAGTCAGTTAACAAGCTGAAGAAATGAAGGTCAAACTTCATGCACTGTAAGAAGATTAGGCATGATGAACATTGCTCGATCTCACAACCAAATAAATAACCAACTACAAACAATTTACAAATTCCATCCCTGTACATGTGCATATACAAATACACGTGTGTGGACGAATTTGTGTTTATCTAGATTAATTTATTTCTAATTTATCCTTGCGTTTTAGTTAAATAATGTTAATTAAAGTGAAATTCAATGAAATTGAATCATTTTTATGAAAATTTGCGAATTATGAGTTAGAGCTACTTTTGCAGGTTATTATTTGACTTTTATAAACCCTCTTGCATAAAAGAACCATAGAATTCAGTGCCATAGTCTATCTGTTTTAGGCTTTTAGTGCTTTTCCATGCATATTTCTCAGCCAAATTTGCCCTGCATTTGGCAAGGATTAATTGCAACAAGCCAATTCTCGGTGATTTCATTGTCTGGATTAATTCTAAATTTGTCGATTGCTAAAAAGGAAGTTTAAGATGGGATCTGCTAGTAAGCTGATTCTGGAGCCAGTGCCGCTCTTCTTTGCTTCAATCCAGTAAGGCTTCATTTAGAAGAATTTGACTAGCTAGCTCTTCTTTGCTTCAATCCAGTAAGGCTTGATTTAGAATAATTTGACTAGCTAGATTCGGGTAGAGAAGCCAGAGAAGTGAGTAAGCCAGTGGACATAAATGACCAGAAAATGCAAAGCATGCAGAAAGAAGCATCCACAGAAGATATTATTGTAGGAGAAGTTTCTATTACGAAAAAGTCACACAGGAATTGCACTTGGGACCGACTGCTTGAAATGGCACCGGGGTGGAGGGGAGGAACATGTCTCTAGGAGGATTTCAACCTTAGAGAGGCAAATATCCTGTGCCAATGGCCGTCTGAAATAGCAGTTCAACAAGCAATAAGACATATGGGGTAGAGGATGTATTAGCTAGTGATTTAAAGAGCCCTAGATGTTACATTCCATCCCCATAGATTGTCATAGACCGCTACTGTTACTGTCTTTCAACTGAGCTCTTCACTCTTATTTTAATTTATAAGAAGCCAATTTTTTCCCTGGATATAGACTGTAAATTTTGTGTTTTAAGCAATGGAAGAGTTACGATGTTTTCTGCAGAAAAAACAGCTCACAACAAAGAAAAGGATATTCAAATTTAACTTGTTAAAATGAAAAATATATTAAGATTATTCAGGAAATTGGATGCCCCTGTAAGAGCAAACTGCTCTTGTTTTGGAAGGGCCAACCATTAAATAGCATAGCAACCCAAATATAGTCCTCAGTTTTCATCTCTTAGGACAAAAAAAGCATGCGTGTGGGCTTTAGACATTTTATGCAGTGATTAGATAGTGTTCAACAAAAGAAACAATAAATGTTCAAATTTATGTCCATGCATTTTGATGAAAATTAAAAAGATAGACTTATATATATATATATTGACTTTTTGATCGTATTGAATGATATCTATTTAATGCAGAGAGTAATTGTGATGGTTGGAGTAAATAAATAACACAAAAGTCACATAATAGTCTGGAAACTCTAAGATAGTTGAGTTGATAGTTGAGTTGTAAAGTAGAGTAAATATTTTCAGAAGAAACAAATGAACTACCTATTGATGAATTTTCATTTAACTCATACATATATGAATTACTACAAGTATGAAATCTAGGAACAATATTAAAATAAGTGTAGAGTATCAGTGGTCGAATGCACCAAAGAAAATAAGAAAAACATATTCTCTTGTACAAAAATGAGAAGGAATCCTTGCAACTGAAAATAATGATCATATTGACATTGAAATAAAAATGTATGTTGTGCTTCAAAGGTCGACTCACAATGTGAATATGAAATTTTGAATAAAAATAACAATAGCCACATGAAATGTTACAAATACAGAGATGGGTGTAACAGGAAAATGTGTTAAATTTCCTTGCATGAATGAAAAAGGGAAAATCCCTTGAGGAATACTCTGTGTTGACGGAGATACATCTCAAACTTATAGCCAAAACCCAATAATTTGGAATGTAGTCGAAGAAACCCTAAAATCAAAGCCAAAGCATGTAATACAGCTAGCTAGTGATTTAAAAATGGGGATAGAATCCATTAAGCACAATACTATCACAGATAAGCTATCAAAACTGGCATGCAGCAGAACAGCAGGGTCTGTATTATAGATGTGATCTCAATTTGGGGTAGAGGATGTCTTAGCTAGTGATTTAAAGACCCCTGGATGTTACATTCCATCCCCACAGACTGTCATAGATGGCTATTGTTACTGTCTTTCAACTGAGCTCTTCACTGTTATTTTAATTTTTAAGAAGCCAATTTTTGCCCTAAACACAGGGGTATAATGGATCGAATATAGAATCTAAGAGTAAGAAACTACATATTATCATCCATATCTTCTCTTAATCCAAATATAATTATAAGAAGGAGCATTCATTCACTGCTATAAAACAGTAGAATAGATCATATTAAATATCCAACACTACTAAGGGGTGGTTGAGGTCCGAGGGTAGGTGGCCCGACTTAGAAAGCCATCAATTGTAACAAATCTATCCCTTAATCCCATCTAACACAAAACTCGTTATCTTCATTGTTGAGAATGATAAATTATAATGGATGTGAGCAACATCATTGTGGTCAAAAAATTTCAATGATTGTCAAAGATAGCAAGGTCAACTTCAAAGCAATCGTGGTCGAAGCCAATGAAAAGTAGAAAAAGAAGAATAATTAGAATGGCACAAACACAGTGATGCTGACATTGAAGTCAAAGCCGATAATCGACCTCAACTAGCATTGATAACTGAACTAACTAAAACCTAATCAACCTGTATAGACGAGTCAGTTAACAAGCTGAAGAAAACCGAGAAATATCAGTTTAGATGGTGGTCTACAGCTAGCTAGTGATTTAAAGACCAGGTTAGAATCCATCAAGCACAATACTATTACAGATAAGCTATCAAAACTGGCATGCAGCAGAGCAGCATGGTCTGTATTATAGATATGATCTCAATATGGGGTAGAGGATGTCTTAGCTAACAAAATGCAGATGAAATCAAGCTAACAGAAACGTAGACTTTCAATGCTCAAGCCCAAAAATGGAAGAAAAGTATCCTGGATTAATAAGAAATGGGAAAAAATAACACAAAACTGTTATTGAATTTCTAATCAAAAATTCTAACAATCAAAGGAGTAGGAGCTGATAGAGCAGGTATGCATATAGAACAGAGAACCATTGTGTGTACCTTTGAGACTGGAAATGTCCATTGAACTGCGGACGACAGTAACTGGGAAAGAACAGGGAGACAAGGACGGGAGGGTCGGCTAGAAAACAGTACCTGAGAGCTCAAGTAAAAACAAAAGCAAAAGCAGAAGCGAGTTAATCGAATCAATCGTAACTTTATTATATAACAAGAAAAGTTACTATATGAGAAGAAAAGTAACTTACATGTAGCTGACGTTGCATGCATAATGTAAAATGGAATGAACAACACGTATATATTACCTGACTTACTTAACCTCCATCAAATCAGCCTCGCATAACCCCCATCAAATCAGCCTCGCACTAGCCTACGTGATGGCCCAACAGATGTCATAGCTCACTGAATAGATGTCACCGCCATGGCACCTTAGCTGCTGGCATAAATCCAATGCCCTGCTGTTTAACCCTCTCCATGACATTCTCCATGCAAATGCGCCTGCTACTTCTCCCTCTGCTACTTCGGGCATACCTTGTTCTTCCTTGGCAGTAGTTCCTCTGTATCGGCTAAAAAGGGCCTCCAGAAAGGTAACACCCTTGCTCAACGAATGCAAACGAACGAATGAGGCAGACTTCTCCCCGTCGGCATCAAAATAAAAAGTTTCGTTCACGGTTCCGTTGTGACGTCCATCACCGTCGTCCCAATCTACGCCCACCCAAATGCCCTGATAACCTTGCATAGGCCCTATGTATTTGATGGTCCCAATCTTGTTGGGACCTTTGTCGATGCTTTGAACCCTCTACCCTACCTCAAACCCTTGGTGCGATCCTTCTGTAATCAGATCTGCTGTTTTGCTGGGAGGATCTTCGGTGACGGCGTCCATGGCAGCCCCATTGTTTGCAGAGAATACTACTTTCTGTAGTTCCCAGATCGCTTGCCATTAGTTTGACCGCTTAGCAGAACCGCTTCTAACCCCTGCGACGGATTTTTCCAAAACTAGCTCTGGATTAATTCTGTATTTGTCGATTGCTAAAAAGGAAGTTTCAGATGGGATCTCCTAAGGTTTTAAAGATATTAGTAAATTTCATTTCTCTTTTCATAATTTTCGGCTAACATTGCAAAACTGTGAATAACCCCGCAAGGGTTTGGGTATAAATTCATCGATCTAATTTATTGCTAGCTTTTTTGTTATTTTTGGGTTATTTTCTATAATTTTAGGATCTGAAACTACTAAGCTCATTGAGTGAGCCACAAAACTGAGCTTAAGTGGTTTTGTGACAGGAATAGTTTACCTCTGGGCCTCCAGAAAGGTAACACCCTTGCGCAACGAATGCAAAGGAACGAATGAGGGAGACTTCTCCCCATCGGCATCAAAATAAAAAGTTCCGTTCACGGTTCCTTTGTGACGTCCATCACAGTTGTCCCAATCTACGCCCACCCAAATGCTCTGATAACCTTGCACGTGCCTTATGTATTTGATGGTCCCAATCTTGTTGGGACCTTTGTCGATGCTTTGAACTGTCTGCCCTACCTCGAACCCTTGGTGCGATCCTTCTGTAATCAGATCTGCTGTTTTGCTGGGAGGATCTTCGGCGACGGCATCCATGGCAGCCCCATTGTCTGCAGAGAATACTACTTTCTGTAGTTGCCAGATCGCTTGCCATTAGTTTGACCGCGTAGCAGAACCGCTTCTAACCCCTGCGACGGATTTTTCCAAAACTAGCTCTGGATTAATTCTGTATTTGTCGATTGCTTAAAAGGAGGTTTCAGATGGGATCTCCTAAAGGATCTGAAACTACTAAGCTCATTGAGTGAGCCACAAAACTGAGCTTAAGTGGTTTCGTGACAGGAATAGTTTACCTCTGCTCTAGCTGCCTGTGCCCTTGTGTTTGCTACTTATCTGCATCAACCGAATCAACAGAGTCGACTGAATAATCAATGGCTCGAGCGGGTACAGCTTAATCAACAGAATCCCTTGCTTAAACAACTGAAAGGGCTAGGTCTCGATCTCGCTCTCAAACTACCCACCAGCCGCTGGGTATGGAATTGCGCTTAGCTATAGGATCTAGGACTGGAGATGCTCGAACAAAAGAAGAAACTGCTAGACCGACTGCTTGAACGTTTAGCCGGGATATCACACATAAATAATATGCCCACCCAAGAGATGTGTCAAGGGCTTTCGTGTGCAACAGTTCAACCGAGCAACCCGAAACAGTTCAACTGACCAAGCCCTTTCGATCGCAACCAGGAACAGTTAAAGCCTTCAGGTGTGAGCTAATCGACACCTGTCGATTGCCAACATTGACACATATACGGCATAACATGTGTCTCCTGGTTAATAAAAATACACTTAGAACCTAACCTACTCCATAACATTTCCCCTGGTTAATAAAAATACACTTAGAACCTAACCTACGCCATAGCATTTCCCCGTAACATTTCTTTAACATTAAATGTTAGGGAGCTAGTGCTATCTTTGCGATAGCATTACTTCAGGCAGGCGACACTGTTTTAATCAACCGAACTGCTTTCCTAACTTTTCAGATGGTATACCTCGTACTGAAGCCAAATAAGATGAACGTTTGTTTGATTTGTTAAAAGCATCAGGAAATATAAAATATGGCATCGGTTAATGTGACATGTCGCGAAAGTTTGATTGAAGTAAAAATAAATTTATGGATTCCCGTGTCAAACTAATGCCATCGATAAAAATCAATTACTATAGTCCGTGCAAGCCCGGAGGGCAAGGACTAATAAAGCATCCTCATCAGGTTTGGTCGCAAAAGAGAATCTGAGGAGGAGCTCCTACCTACTACCTAGTATTAATATAAGCAAATATTGGACTTAACACATTGGCAAAACCATTTATGGGATTATAACAACAAACATACATTAGTTAGTAACAGGCTTTTCATTGCTGTTCGTCTGAAGCGGTTTCTTCCCTTCCCATTTAGCTGTGGCCATATCTCTTTCTTCCCATTTCATTGCGGATATATTTATTTCACCAGCCACCAGCAAATGCTCCAGCGATCAGAGAGCCAAATGATCGAGTGAGCCACCAGTAAAGAGCCTCCATCGCACCAGCTAAATCAGTATTCCTATGCTAAATCGCAATAAAAAAATTCTATCAAAATGGATTGGTTTAATCTAATATTAGTAAAATGGATTTCCTTAACCTAATATTATTATAAAAATAAAAATGACCACGTGCTCATACTGCACGGGAACCGCTGGCGCTCCACTGCTCAAACCCTCGCTATAAACTGTTAACCTACTGAAACCAAATCCTCTGGCAAAAGCCTAAAAATATTTGAAAGAAGAATCAAATCGGCTCGGAAGAGAAATCGAAGTTATGAATTCATTTGATGGTTGTGAGATAATTTGGGGGCAATAATGCTATCGATTCTTTGGAATTGGGACCCTTTTTATTTATTGTAATTTGTGCAAATCAAGACACCCATTGAAGTGTAAGTGAACCACAGCGGATTGAAACAACACTACTCTCGCTAGAATCCTAACACGTTGCTAAAAAGCAATTGAGAAAAAACTAAAATTTGGCAATGCCACTTCCACAGGTTGAAATAAATATGGCTATCAGCTTAACTATGACATATATTTATTTGTATATATTAAACAGAAAAATCCAGTGGTATTAATAATATTCGTCAAAACATTTCAAAAATACAACGATTCTCATCATGTAACATGTAAAGGGGATGCATTAGTCATCATTGTATAAGATAAAATCGTA
The DNA here is from genome assembly GCA_000404065.3 of Pinus taeda. NCBI lineage: Eukaryota > Viridiplantae > Streptophyta > Pinopsida > Pinales > Pinaceae > Pinus > Pinus taeda. The sequence goes on from APFE030418866.1 coordinate 108,047, forward strand.
TTATAATTTAAGCATATTAAAAATATATATATTTATCATATGAATTATCATGCTATTAGAATTTTATAAATAGTAGTTATATAAGATATAAAGGCATCTAATGTCAAAAATATGATAATTTAATATTTTAAATGACGTTAATGAGTATTTTTAATAATATCAAAAGTTGTTTAGAAACTTTTTGGCGAAATCACATAATTGATCATTTGTCGACGCGTTTCGAACCAACTAGTGTGGTTCATCGTCAGGACAAGTTGAAGAACCAGATCCAGTTTAGCGTGTTAAATAGTCTAAGCAGAGACTCCAACTGCTAAAAAGACTAACGGCTATTTTTCAACTTAAGAACCCCAGCCAAACTCCCTTAACTAAAATAATATTAATATTCTTTATAATTAATATTATATTTATATAGTTAAGTAAATTGGGTAAAAGATAAAACAGAACAGTGGTTAGATATTAAAATTAATCTATTTAATTATTCAAATTATTAATAAATATATATATTATTAATATTATTCAGTACCTAATATAATACTATATTTATCAATTTAATGATAAGTAATTAAATTATTTATATAAATTATTAGAAAAATATAAAAATAAATTAGGCCCATGGTTAGTTACCAAACTAAACCATTTTAATTTAAATTAATATATATATATATAATATATATATATATATATATATATATATATATATATATAATGATATCCTTTACATACTTAACCTTCCTCATAATATTTTTAATTAATGTTTAAAAATTAATATATATTTTTTTAATTCCATCCCTATAATAAAATATCCATATATTATTAGTATTTTCAATACCTAACAGTTCGAATAATATTTTATTTAATGTTTGGATAAATATATAACATATTAATGTAATAATTAATTAATTAATTTATTATTTATTTAGTTATTTATTTATTTTTATTTATTTATTTTTTTTTTTTATTTTTTTTTTTTATTCAGGTTAGTTTAAAATTAACTTAGAATTAATTAAATGGAAAATTCAAATTGCATATTTTAATTCATTCATTAACTATAAATATATCTTTAAACAAAGCATTAGGTTTAAAATCTCAGGCTAATCGAAACCTAAATACATACCTCCCATTCTAAGGTAAGAACTATTAATCCATCGCTTACAAAAAAATTATATTATGCTAAATATTCCCCAATTGCCAATATTAGATAATCTCCGATTATATAGGGAAATGGAGGGGATTAAACCATAAGGATGAAATCTAAAGAAGAACAAATCAAATCAAGAGTAAAGTAAGAAAATAATCAACAAACCCAAAGGAAAACAACTCTTAAGGAAACAATATTTGTTGTTATATGTTTCTATATATTTGCATGCCATATTTTTGCAGGTTTTCTGACATTTTTTTGCAGATTTGAAGAACATTGATAACCATCTTTTGTTGATTGGTCTATTTGGAACGAACAACTTAAGTGAAGGATTTTTGGCACACTTTCTATAAAACTTCATACTAACAACCAAGTTCCTAGGAAGGAGGTTGAGATTGAGTTTGGTGTTGGCACAGCTAACAAGGGTAGGCCAAGTTTAAAAGGAAGATGATTAAGGCTACTGTAGTAGAGGAAAGGGCTAAGGAAGGATTGTTAGGTCAAGCAAAATTCCAGAACACTAGACTGAGGACAGATAAGAGGAGATCAAGGCTTATTGTGAAGGTTATAAGCTAGGAAGGGTAAGCCAAGGTTTGGACATAGCTACCAGAGTTTGGAACAAACCTAACCAAGTTTTGCTAGGGTTTTTGAGACTTGTTAGGGAGGATGTCGAAGTGAAGAAGGAGGGCGTATGTTGGAAAACAAAGGGATTTCTAGCCTATGAGGGATAAATAATTATGGATAGGGCTAGTTGTGGAGAAAATTAAGGTACAACAAAACACTGAGGGCTAAAGGGACGAGCCTAGGCTTGGGAAGGTGACTGTGGAACAAGTGGAACATGGGTCTAAAGGAGCAGACCTTGTGGACAAAATAGGACCGAAAGGATTGGTTTTTGAGGAAATGAACAACAAGTAAGTAGAGTTGTATATTCTTTGTTTTTATGGGAAGATGGGGATTTAAACGAATTGGCCTCAACCTTGGTTGTATCAGTCAAAGGACAAACTTGTATTTTGTAATATATTTAGAATTTGTATAAGAACCGAAAAGGGTGATGATCCATATTACTAGAACCCTATGGTTTTCTTGTTAATGGACAAATAAGGAACATGTTTGGGCCATAAATTATTGTGTATTGTTATTGATTCCCTTTTTTTTTTTATACTCCACTTTGAAAAGTTGTTTAAAGTTGGGCATATCTAGTGTGTTTATGTTCTTAGCTAATACATAGACCAAACCTAGGATGCATGGATTTCCAACATAATCCTTAAGTATCTAGGGGGTATGCATAACCATATGCTAAAGAAAGTGATGGTGTTTAAGCATGTAATAATGGAAGAGGTTTATGTGTAGGTGAAATACTTGTAAAACAGAAGCTATAAGAAAGGGAAGTTAAGTGGTTCAAAGAATAAAGAACACTAGAAAGTTTCTAGGGAGGGTAAGAAGAAGTGGAAAGCGGTGAAGGAAAAGAAGACAAAAGCCATAACACACTAGCACAATGATCCTAGCAACCACTGGAACCACTATAACATCGATAGTAAGAGAGGAGATAAGTACTAAGAATTATATCCAATACTAAAATCGATGAACCAAAAGAAGGATGGAAAGAATAAGAATATCATATCCATAGATTCAAGTAGACAAGCCTGAAAGTAGCTTGAACATGAATGAGAATATTTTCTATACATTGGTGTAGAAGGGGGCGAATCAGAGTATCCTTTAGTAATGGGAAGAGAAGGAGATGGCCAAACTCTTCCATGTAAAAATATAGGTCAAGAAGACAAAAAATTATGCTTTGTTTGACTCAGGATTGTAAGAGAATCTCATTGTAGCAGAGATGGTCAACAAACTAGGATTGGTGGTTTGAGATCATATTAACCCATATCCATTGGGATGGGCAGATAAGGATGCAAAATCAAGATAAAAAAACAATGTAAAACAAAATTTGATATCAATTTTTATTTTATTGATGAGGTAAAATTGGATGTAGTTCCACTTGGTGTATGTGGAGTTGTGTTTGGAAGTCCATATATTAACATGAAAGATGCAATATTCATGTAGAGAGATAAACAATACCACGTCATAAAGGAAAAAATTACTTAATCATCAACATGCCCAAGGACAAGTCTAAATTGTTTTTGTTAAGTTGCAACCAAGCCAAGAAATTGATCAGTTCTAGCAAGAAGTATGTTTTGATGTTTTCAAGAGAAACTCGTTTTATAGAAGAGTCAATGAGAGAAAATGCATCCTTGGAGAGGTGCACTATGGAACCAAAAAAATAACTAAACGAGTCACTACATGTATATAGGGTAGTGTTCCAAGAGCCTAAAGGCTACCACCCAATAGGAAAGTGAAGCATGGGATCAAATTGTTGTCGAAATATTCATTGCCAAACATTGGGTTGTATAGATAGTTTATTTTAGAAGCAAATGAGATGAAGACACAACTATAGTAGTTGCAGAGTGGGGTGTTATTCAACCAAGTACCTCACCATGTGGGTGACCCATAATAATTTTGCTTAAGAAAGATGAGATTTGGTGATTGTGCATTGATTATAGGGTGTTAAAAACAAAATTACACTTAAGAATAGGTATCTATAAAAAATAAAAAATCCAAAAATCTAAGGAAAATTAACACTCATAGTATATATTTCATATTTTAGTCTACTATTATTAGATTTGTTGCAATCAATTATGTAATGAAATATCCTTGGCAGTTTACATATCGTATTGGTATCAAAGCAGGTTTATTTAGGTTTTGTGGGAAGTTGTAGGGGATCATGTTGATTGAATTAAAAAGTCATAAAACATTAGCCATGATTCATTTATAAATTTATGATAGACCTCGATATTTGGAATAGGAGAGGTTTGCATGATTAGAATTGCAAGTTGTAGATATAAACCATAATGTGAGCCTCCTCATGGTAGCCCTAACCAATAGGCACTAGTTGTTTGGAGAATATGGAGGTTCCATTGCAGAGGTCAGATCAGAGAGGAAATTGGGGGATCAAGAAGAACTTGAGAATGAGTCAAAGAAACTCGAGAAGGATCATTTGATTTTGAACACCATAAACCATTCACAATTGCTCTTCAATATGGAAGTATGGAAGTAAGGGTGGACATCTAGTTGTATCAAGGTGAGATCAATGCTTTCAAATTAAATCACTAGTTGTAATTGTCAGATTTTTACTTTAGTTTTCACCACATAAATGAGGAACATAAAATTAAAGCTTCTCATTTTAAATTAGAAGGCCATTCCCTAAATTGGTGGGAAAGCCACACAAAAACCATTGGCCTAGAGGGGATCCTCCAATAACTAAATGGAAAAAATTTAAAAATTCCATAAAGTCTCAATTCTAATTTATTGGCTATGTAGAGGACCAGTGGTTCTAATGGTATTAATCCATGCAAAGATAGTGTTAGTGATCCAGGGGATTAAAATTTTCTAAAAAATAAAAGTGCTAGGAATCACTTGAAACTTGTGCAAAATCATATATCTTGTCGTTCTGATTCCAACGACGCTTGAATTGCCTCAATCTGACACTGTATGCAAAAGTTATCACATTCTAAAGTTTTTGGCAAACAACTAAAAAGTCAACATTTAGGGTTGACTAAGCTGCTGACTAGGTAGACCATACAATGACATTATGTTGACATCAACAAGTGACTATGTAGGGTATGGTGTGTGGTGAACCAATCACATATTGCCACATGGCAGCGTCATACAAGTTGAGGTGTCACATTTTTATTAGTTGGTGGGTTTGAAATGGACCAATGATGAGGTGCCATGTGACCCAATGGGAGGGCTCCACATGGCCCTCGATTTTCATGCCAAAATGTTGTTTGGTCAGCTGACCAACCTAGCAAGATTCAGCCCTGAGACCTCTGACATATAAAATCTCCGTCATACCATTGGACCGCAAAGTGGTTCTTAACAAACATTATGGGTTGTTTATAATTACATTAATGTGGCACGAGAGTTGGGAAAAGGGGGTGGGGAACTTGACTCCAACCCTTCATTTATTGGTGGCACATGACCGGAGACTATGACGGAAGGGGTAGGGCTGTTAAGGTCTAGAATCTAGTCCTATTAATGGCCACATGACCACGAATGAGGCAAAGCAGTGCGGGGCATGGGAGGGCGCCACGTGGCCTTTGATTTTCGTGCCAAAATATTATTTGGTTTGCGAACGACCCTACAGGATTCAACACTGAGACCTATAGTATACACACTCTCTGCCAAACCATTGGACCACATAGTGGTTCTTAATAAATATTATGGGTTGTTTATAATTACATTAATGTGGTGTAGTAGTTGGGGTAGAGGGGGCGGGGCACTTGGCCCCAACCCTTGGTTTCTCGGTGGCACACGACCAAAGGATGCGACAAAGGGGACAAGGTTGTTAAGCCTTGACCCCTTGTCCCATTAAGGTCCATACAACCACGGAGGAGGAAGATTATGGTGGGGTAGGCACGTGGCCCTAACTCCAGGCCACATGACCATATCTTATGTTATGCAACCAACTCATAAAATAGAAGAAAGAGACAGATCAATGACTTCAAACGTAGCCTCTTCAACGGGGAAACATCCTTTACATTACACAAATGAAAAATTATTGAATGATACAAATGACAAGACCTCCCTTCTATATATAGGATTCTAAGGGGTCATAATATAATCAGAGCCGACATAACAATAATAATGTAAGGAAACAACAATAAAAAGAGTGGGATTCTATGGGGCATAATAATAAAAGTATGGGGACAACATGGATACAACAATAACAATAAGGGGATACAATGAAAATAATAATAAGGGAATACACTAGTATTATAGGGACCTAACATGCCCCTCCTTCAAAAAAGTGTTCTAGTCAACGATTGAGTAGTTCTGAATCCTTCTGTATAAAATTCTCATCCTCCCATGTGGAATCTTCAGTGGGTAACTTCTTCCACTTGATGAGATACTCTAAAATTGATTGATTTCGTAGCTATCGAGTTCTTGTTTCTTTGATGGCTTCAGGTTCCAATATGATTTTTCCTTCCTTGTCAAGTTTTGGCAATATTGTTTGAACTGGGAGCTTGTCACCTATAACCTTCTTTAAGCATGAAACATGGAAAACTAGGTGCACTCGGGAAGATGCGAGAAGTTCCAATTTGTATGCCATAGTACCAATCTTTTGGAACACCTTGTACGGACCATAATACTTTGGTGATTGTTTATTATCCTTCTTATCTTGCTTGAGGGACATTTGTTTGTATGATTATAGTCATAGAAATACCTAGTCACCTACATCGAAACTTCTTTCGCTGTGATGTTTATCTACTTGTTATTTCATTCTATTCTACTCCAAAGTGAGGTTATCGTTTAAGAGTTGGAGAAATTTTTTTGATGCTCGATGTGACCTTTCACTGCTTGAACCTTAGAATTTTCTCTTAAATATGATGTGATGGACGGTGGATGATATCCATTAAGTGCCATAAATGGGGTCATTTTTGCTGTAGTATGGAAGGAAGTGTTATACCACCATTCACCCAGAGGTAACCATTTGACCCATTATTTTTGTTTATCAGATACAAAGAAACGAAGATATCCTTCCAAACATTTTTTCACTATCTCAGTTTGCCCATCAGATTAAGGATGATAAAATGAGCTATGAGCTAATTGAGTACCCATAAAAGAAAATAATTTTGTCAAAAAAGATGCAGTGAAAATAGGATCTCTATCGCTTACAATAACCTTTAGGTTTCCATGTAGCTTTTGAATTGTTTCCATAAATGCAATAGCAACTGTACTGGCTTTAAATGGATGAGATAATGCACAAAAGTGTGAATAATTGTTAATTTTATCAAATACCACCATGATGATACTCTTTCCTTCGAACTTGGGTACAACTGTGATAAAATCCATTGAAACCTCCTCCCAACATTGACTTGGAATGGATAAAGGTTGTAATAGACCTATGGCCTTAATTGTCTCAACTTGATTTTGTTGGCAAAACAAACATTCCGCCACAAAGTTTTGAATATCAAATTTAAGGCCATCCCCAAAAAATTCCTTCTTAACCCTCTGGTAAGTTTTTAAAAATCCTGAATGCCCTCCTAAGGGAGAGGTATACAATTCTAGAAGAATTTTTTGTTTGAGTTGGGAATTCTTACAGAGGTATAAGCGATCTTTGTACCATAACAATCATTTTTCTAGCTAAATGTACCATATGTACTAAGATCTTACTGCAACTTTTGAATGAATGCCCACACTTCTTTGTCATTTTTCCATTCATCCCTTGCTTCATTTATCTAATATGGTTGGATAACAAAAATGGCACAAAGCAATGCTTCCACATCCTCATCCTTTCTTGAGAGTGCGTGTGCAACAACATTTTTCTTCCCTTTTTTATAGATGATTTCAAAGTCATAACCCAAGATATTTGTGACCCATTTTTGCTTCTCTTTTGAGGATAATCTTTGTTCTAAAAAGAATTTAAGGCTATCATGATCTGTTTTTACCTTGAAGTTTCTTCCTATTAGGTAAGGTCACCATTTCTTAAGTGCATGTAGTATTTCCAACATTTCCTTCTCATAAATAGCTTTGTGTAAATACTCTCCTTTGATTGGACGAATTTAGAAAGCAATGGGTCTTTCTTCTTGCATTAAAATAGCACCAATTCCATTTCTTGAGTCATCACATTCCACAATAACGGTTTTTGTGAAGTCTTATGTAGATAAGATCGGTGCCTGGCACATTGCCTCTTTAAGATGTTCAAACGCCTTCGTTGCTTCTGGAGTCTAAGAAAATGCATCTCTCTTCAGTAATGTTGTTAGAGGTGCTTCTATTCTCCCATAATCCTTAAAAAACTTGAGATAATACCCTGTTAACTCAAGAAATCCTCGTAGATGCTTTATGGATGTGGGAATTTTCCATTCCTTAATGGATTTAATTTTACTAGGGTCTACCTTAACACCTTCATGAGATACAGTATGACCCAGATATTCCACCTCTTGTACTCCAAAGAAACATTTGGATCTTTTTGCATATAATTGTTTCTCCTCCAATAGTTGGAGCACCTTGTCAACATGTTCAACATGATCCTTCCAAGACTTGCTGTAGATTAGTATATCATCAAAAAATACTAACACAAATTTTCTAAGGAATGGTTTGAAAATGGAATTCATCAAACCTTGAAATGTAGAAGGTGCATTGGTAAGGCCAAAAAGCATGACCAAAAATTCATAGTGACCCTCATGAGTTCTAAATGTTGTTTTCGGAATGTCTTCAGTCTTCATTCTAATTTGATGATATACTAAACGAAGATCCAACTTGGTGAAGTAAATTGATCCATGGAATTCATCCAATAATTCATCAATGACATGAATGGGAAACTTATCTTTAATAGTGAGCTTGTTGATCTCTCTATAATCCAAACACATGCGCCATGATCTATCCTTCTTGTGCACCAATAGTACTGGAGCAGAGAAAGAACTTTGGCTAGGTTGAATTATACCACCCTCTAGCATTTTTGCAACCATACATTCAATTTCACTCTTTTGGGCATAGAGATATATGTATGGCCTGATACTAGGAGGAATGCTTCCTGGAATCAAATGAATAGTATGATCATGATCACGAATAGGTGGGAGACCTTTGTGAGTGTCAAATACCTTGGAATGATTGTCCAAGACTTTTGGAGATATGGAGAAATAGATGATATCAATGTGGAAACATCTCGCGAACATAATTGTGAAATTACACCTTGTTTTTCCTTTTTTAGAAGCTTTGTCAGACTGTTAGAGCTGATTATCTTTCCTGGTTTCCCTGCAATACCCCTTAATTCAACTTCCTTTCCTTCCGCATAAAATTTCACAAAAAGTTCTTGAAATTTAAAAGCTATTGTACCCAAGGATTGTAGCCATTGGACTCCTAGTACAACATCAGCACCTCCCATTGGAATGGAAAGAATTGGGTTATTCAATACATATTCTCCCATGGATAGCTTGATATTATGGCACTTTCCAGAGCAATTTATCATTTCTCCACTTGCAACCATCACTTGACACTTTGGTGCTAGATATAGGAAGAAATTCAATTCTTTTTCTATTTTACAATGAATAAAATTATGGGTACTTCCTGAATCAATCAACACTATTACCTTTTTCTTCTTGATATGTCTATCTTGATGGTTTGAGGAGTGGTAATTCCAGCCAATGTATTACAAGATATGGTTGGATTCCTTTCTTCTTTATCTAGGCTTTGTTCCTGGAATATGTCCTCTTCTTTTGACCTTTCTTGTTCCTTCTCTTCTTCCTCTTCACAATCTATGTAGAATAATTTATTCTTAGCACACTTATGACCTTTAGTGTATTTGCTATCACAGTTGTAACAAAGCCCTTTTGCTCTTTTTTCTTCCAATTGTTGTGGTGTCAACGTTATAGGTTGTGGAAGGCTAGGGGAAATAACACTTCCATCTTTATAGTTGTGAGTGGTAGGTTCCTAGTTGCCATAATTTTGCTTTCCATTTTTCTTGCTAACCTGAATGCCTTTTGCAATGAATCAAGTTCCCAAAGGTGAACCTCATGTTGGATATTATCCTTTAAAGTCCCTATGAACACATCAATCCTATGCTCCTCTAGAATATCCTTTACCCTTATGTTCAATTTTTGAACTCGTCAATGTGCTCCATCATTGAACCCTTTTGTTTGAGACTTATCAATTGGCTAAAAAAGGTGTTGCTTTTTATATCCTCATAATGTGTTTTCATTTCTTCCATAAAAACTGCCCAAGTGACAATTTGTTTACGAGAGCAAAGCCATTGATACCATACAAACTGATTTGGTTCCAAATATAAAGTTGAAATATGTACCTTTTGTGTGTTTTGCACATTATGGAGATCGAAAAATTTCTCCATCTGTAGTATCCATGTTGCGGGATCCTTGCCATCAAACTTCCTCATATCAATTTTTGGAATATGGTGGGTTTTAAATCCAACATTATTGTCTATGAAATCATTATTAACATTTCTTTTGTTCTCATCATTAGTTTCCTTTACTACCCTTTCACCATTAGTGACCATTTCTTGTAGCAACTTATTCAAATTTATCTTCAATTCTTCCATCTTATCATCCATGCCATCCATCTTAGCGTCAATGCCATTCATCTTAGCTTCCATGTCATTCATCTTAGCTTCTATGCCTTTCTTTAAACCATCCATCTTAAATTCTGTTACTTTTTGTGCGAGTGACATTTGTTGCACTTGGTCTCGTAATTTTGATATATCATGTTGCATTTCTTCCTCTTCTTCATGAGTCATGAAGAGCCTTCAGGTTGCTTACTAGGTGTTTGCATTTTCTTTACTCAGGGAATAAATTATCGATAATAATGCTTTACTATGCCCTTTGAATTCCTTCAAACTAATTTTTCAAACCAAGCTTATGCAAAATTTAAAAAAAAACTACACACCTTTTTTCACTTTGTAGGAGCTCGATATTGAATCTAATGTATCTCTGTAATTTTAGATCATCCAATTCTGAAATTGTGACCTGCAGTAGCCCTCTGTGTCCTCTTTCCAATGCCACCAATTTAACCAAATTTAGATTCTCTAAGGAAGAGTTATGCACAATCTCCCAAGATGACCTGATTATAGAACTTTCCAGAAGAGTGAACTTGTATGAAGTGCCACGTGTCATTGGTTTGACCTTAGTATCTGAAAAATATACACAGGAAACTAAAATCCATCCTCTTTCTGTAACTTCTTACTAAATTTCAGTCTGATGCTCAAAACAAAAGTTACGATGATTTTCCCCAGGTCACCTGTTTGGAATGAAATTCGGGAGTCTGCAAAAAGACCAACTTCCTCAGATAATATCTCCGCAAATATAGTTTGCAAAGCTCTGAAATTTCAACCCGAGGTTCATAGTGATTTCGACCCAAATGGGTTTTTTTTTTAGCATCTGAAACGTCGTAGAAAAAAATTACAGTGCAAATTCCATGATGACCTGTTTGGAGCAGCAAAACCCTAGAATTCAAAGCTCTGATACCAAATGTTATGAAACCAGCTCACAAAAGGATAGAAAAGATAGTTGAACACCTTAGAATTTAGTCTCTTCGAGGGGGCAACCTCCTTTACATTACACAAATGAACAATTCTTAGATGATTCAAATGACAAAATCTCCTTTCTATATATAGGAGTCTAAGGGGTCTCGATATAACCAATCTGACCTAACAATAATAATATAAAGGCACAAAAATAACAATAGAGGGATTCTATGGGGCACAATAATAACAATATGGGGACAATAGGGGCACAACAATATTAATAAGGGATACAACTACAATAGTAATGGGGGCATCATTAGTATTATAAGGACCTAACATTAGTAGAAGATTATATTAAAATATATGTATACATATTTATTTTAATTGTTTGGAAGGCAATGGTGAAATCACTTCCTTTAATAAAGACTTCTCTGGGAGACTTTGGGATATCGAGCTTGGGGGGGCCATTTTATCTTGAGTGAAGGATAAAATACACCAAAACTGCCATTGATATGTTTTATACTTCTCTTAGACTTCTCTTCCTTCACCTTGATTTTGACCTCAAATCTCTATTTACCTCACTAACAAAACACTAAACTCTGCCCCAAAACACCCACATGATGATGATGTCCCCATGCTTCACCAAACTATTATCATTCCACTAATGTGCGAGTGGCTGATTCTCATGAAAATTAGAATGAAGTTGAGATGTCTATATAGAGCTCCTTGAAGGTGAAAGACCATGGTTGACACTACTCAAGCCCAGATTCTCCTGAAATTTCTCCTTTAGCGACCTTTGTTTTGGACCCAATGCTTGTTGCACATAAAATCATAGTGGGGTTGTGGCTACTCTAGAATATACTACAAACTTGTGCAGTGAAGACATGTTGGTATGGTGCTACCATTCTACTACCTTTTACACCAGCAACTAGAAAAGAGATATGATCAAAACATGTGTTGAATGGTTAGCCTGAGTTTAAATATTTTAGCGAGCCTATCAACATTCTGATAAGGAATTGTCTCCAGTGATCCTAGCAGGGCATGCTTCATTTTTATTGATTTATTTTGAGGTCCTAACTTCTGAGCCCTGACTAGGCATGTTTATTATTTTTGAAGCTTAAGGAGCTAGGAGTAAATATTCTCATTGATGCCAAGTTATAAAGAAATGATCCACACCAGAGCCTACATTGGTACTTCCTCTTAAGAAAGTGTAAGTATGAGAAAGGAAAACTCAAGTCTTGGAAAATCATAAACCTTGGATGCTTAAGCTAATTCATAACCATATTCTGGAGAAACAAATGACTAAACTTATGCTATGATTGGATGGGTTTGTGGAGCAGTGTAAATTGAGCAAAATTTTCTTACTCCTAACCCTACAAATTAATGGTATGGAACATAGCCCCGACATATCTTTAATCTGATATGTTCAAAGCCATGTATGATGTAACTATCCAACATAAAAAAAAACTGTCATTTCCAAGGACCAAAACAAAAAAACTTGTTGATTTCTTAATTCACTTGGATTTTAAAACTTAAATAATCAGTTGTCTCTCTTAATGAAATGACGTTTTTCTTTATTTACAAGTGAAGCTAGAATAAATAAGCTTTAAAGAAATGTTTAGTGCAATATATATTTAGCTAAGTACATTGCATTAGTTAGGAAGTAAAATATAATGATCTATGAGTGAATCACCATATATAGTTTACATTCATTATGTCAGTGTTGCCCTTAGAAGTAACTTACTTTTTTCTAAGCACCCTATAGTTTTCATAGAAATAAGCCTTTTTTTGTGGATTTTGTGTTGTGTAGGTTTGGAGCAATGACAAATATGAGAGTAGTGCATGTAGATGGGAGAATTTTAGGGTATGAATAAAATTTTCCAAGAGTTTTGTTGGAAATTTGTGGTTTCTAAGGTGATACAATTAATGTGTAACTAACTTCAGATACAGCGTGTGACATATGGTACCTACTAGCTTAAAACCTTCAATAAACAATTTGTTTGAGTTGTTAATGCGCAAGGTGGAATTGTCGATGTTGTGACTAACACACATGAATAGTGGGAAATATTTCAAATCATAAGAAATCCCTCAAATAAGAACCAAGTCCATATCCAAGCCTGCAACAGAATATACCTTCATGTTTCATATCTTTAATAAATTATATTTAATTATGTCTTTAATGAACTCTATTTAACGGTCAATATATGCACATGATTAGACCAATCATGTTGTCTAATTATTAGAATTTTTTTTGGTATAAATTTAAAGACAAAAGTTTTGGTCAAATTTATATTTTTGTTATTTAAATTGTATTTTTGACTTCATATATGTATTCAACACTACAATACATGCAATATCCCATGTTTTGAAAAGAGCACAAATGCTATCAAGCTCAATTAGACGATCAACTGACGAACGACTTCCAAGGTGAGCCTAGATGGGGTGATGCCAATGCTGTGACATTCCATATTAAAATTGTAATTAGAGTTAGTAGTGTAGGAGGGGAGTACCAACTCATAAAATGCCTTGGACTTGAACAAGATCCTCAAGTCATGAATGTACATTAATTGTATGCTATTTTATTTCCACATTAATTCAACTTAATTTCCCATTTTTATTATCATCACTACACTTAATACTTTTCTAGATAATATATTCTCGTAATTGTTTTCCTTTTAGTATATTTCCCCCCTCTGCTATGTGTCTTCGGATTGAGGGTGGTATTTATGATTTTATGTGGATTGCAGATTCTAGGAATATCTCAAAATCTGATGGTTAAGATAGAGGAGGTCAATTGTTTGACCCCCTATCTATATTGTCAGATTTTGAGATGTTCCTAGAATCTGAAATGGACATAAAGATACCCAGATGTTATTATCCTTCAACTACAATAACTGTTGTAAAAATGGATTTTATAACCTTCCTATACATTACCTCTTACTGCGAGTGTTGAAACCACGTATCTAATCCTTAAGGTTTAGTAACCTAATAATAATCATATTGATTTCATTGAATGGTTAATCAAGATCACTGGAATGATTTCATTGGAGAGAGTGACTTTGAATTCATGTCCAGTAAGCATATAAATGTTGTGAGAACTCTAGTTGGATGGTGGACTGCCAGTGTTCCCAATCCTCCTGCTCCATTTGTAGGAGGACATTTGCAAGCTCTGGATAATGCATTCACATGGGTTAAGTATGACAACTAATTATGCTAATTATTTGATTGATTGACAAGAGAAATATAAAGAGAAACTAGTATGAAACCAGAACATGTTACATTCAAAAATTACTAATGCAAGAAGCATAATATAGGGGTAATTGTGGATCTCTGTACTACACCGGGTTCCCAAAATAGGTGGTGAGCTCCAGTATTGTAGCAATAATGCTACAACTCCTGAGGCTTCCTGTCTCTCATTTTATCAACCCGGTTGTTCGTACAAACTTGGAAGCGACGGTGCTATATGCACAAGTACTAGCTCTTGTCGCAGCTGTCACTTGGTCAGCTGGCACGAGTCCGCTAGGGCTCAAGCCAACTTCTATAGGCTCACAGGAGAAGCTTTAT
>APFE030418876.1:10213-63265 GCA_000404065.3 Pinus taeda
GTAATGCTAGTTGTGATTATGCTTGTCTGGAGTGATAGTAAGAGTCTTGAAGCATAGGGAGGTTATGCTGCCAGAATCCTGAGAGAGAGAAGGTCTATTGCAAGGCATACATAGCTGCTCGCCTAGCCAGAGAATAGGTTCAATGTCAGAACCTTGGTTGTATCTTTCTCCGCCTATTATTCATTAATAAATGACTGCTATTATGGTTCCAATCTCAGTGCCTATTATGATGTTTGATTTATTTCCTTTCTGACTGAAATATAGTTGTAGTTTGGTGGATTTTATGCTTGTAGTTGTCTCGGTCTTTGCATGTGTAGGTGTCCATTCGCGAGGATCGCTAGGATTGTGACCTCCTGAAGCAAGGGAGCCGGAGGGTCAACTCTACTTCGACATTTGCGTTGGATTCCAGGTTGGTCTTCGTAATCCACCTTTTAGTATACAACTAGGAACTTGCATAGCAGCGTGAATTGATTATTGCTAGACCCATTTTGGGCTAGTGGGATCGCCTCTGTCTGCGGAGGGGATTTACCTGTTTAACAATTAGAAAAAAGGGTTTTTGGAGAAGCAAAAATTTAACCCATGACTTCCAAGTCTTTATATACAAGTTTTCACCAAAATAAAAGCCATTGTGCAAATCAAGTTCATAGGGAGACATTGCAAAGTGTTTGAGTGTGCATCATGTGTGTTCGGACCAAAGGTGGAGGTAGTTTTTAGGGCGCGGCGCATATACACAGGGGCGCGACACACACAGGGGCGCGACACACACAAAGGGCGCGGCACACACAGAGGGTGCGTCGCACACAGAGCCACCCCTCAGTTCAAGTTTTCAACGGGCGTGGCGCACACCCAGGGCACAACGCACTGGGTTTTCGCGCATGACGCACACCCACAAAGGGCCGAAATTGTGCCAAATCACTTCAAATTGCTTGTGAAGCCCATCAAATTGATAGGTAGGCTCTATGTCATGACTTGTTCATCAAAGTTTATGGATCATATGGTGGTTCTTGGCTAGGTTCAATTTCCACAAAACTCATAAGACCAACCACTCAAAAAACATCAAAACCATGGTGGCTAGGGTTGCATAATTGAGGTATCGATGCCAAGGTTATGTTTTCCTACAATTTTTCCCTCACCTACCATTTTTCCCTATCCTCCCTTTCTCATTTTTCCTATTATCCCTATCCTAAAACACTACCAAACCCTATTCCCTTTCCCCTACTCTTATTTGTCAACATAACACCCCAAAACCCTACCATATCAAATACCCAAACCCCCTACATATCCCTAAACAAACTTCTCCCCATAAGCCCTATTCCCATCATATTTCTCCCTTCCTAATACTCCCTTTTCATTGTTCCCCTTGGTGACAGAAATAATAAAAGAACCCAGCTTCACACCGTCATCAAAGGGCAGAATAAGTACAGTATACACAATAGCCATGGCATCAGAGCATTCATCAGAGTATGAGATGGAGACACAAAGTGACTCATCCTCAGAAGAGCAGGCTCCCAGGAGACATCACAAGAGTGGCAAGCATGTTAGGGATGAGCTCACTACCCTCACTGAATTACAAGCATGCCCTCTTTCCATGTCATGTTTCTAGCACCTAGCATGTTTTAAATTTTTTCAGAGGGTGGATAATGTTAGAGTTCATCATGAGTTGGCCCGTCTATTTGTGCTTCACCTACATGGAGGTCAGTCTATCTTGGCTGGGGTCACCTTCACATTGACACCCGAAACTATCTCAGTGGCAACAGGCATACCAAATGTTGGAGAATAGTAGCATAAGAAGAAGAAGGTGGATAGGCAACACTATGAGCCTTACATTAAGGCCAGATTCTTGAGCCAGCTCACAAGAGTCTTTCCATTCAGAGATTTGAAAGACGAGTATGCTCCACTCATGAAATTGATCATGAAGTACTTCAGTTGTGAGGGGAGGTTCTCTCGACTATATGCTTACCACATCACGTTGCTCATGCATTTTACCAGGGTGAGGATGATGAACCTCCCATTTTTCATTTGCAAGAACATAGAGAGGATGAACACCTTCATGCAGCATAAGACCCCTTAGAAGTAGCTTAACAATGTTTATCACTTTGCTCTTATCCGGATGTTGGTGGATAATCAGTTGGGATTGTAGGGCATTGCTTGGGAGGACTTCATCTCTCATTTCCTCTTCAACACTTCACAGGTACTATCAGAGCCAGAGCATGAGATAGGTGGTCCTTCTCATCAATATGATCACCATGAGACCACGACTATGCCAGTATTCATGACATATCAAAGAGGCAGTAGGCACTTTTTTGCAGCAGCAAAGCAAGTGTTATCTCCACCCGGGGTGGAAGGGGCCTCGCTTCTGGCATCGACTACACAGGTACAGGACAAGGGAAAGAGGCCCACTCATGATGAGGGGCCATCAGGTGAACAGGAGGCTGACTTCATCCTCATTCACTATGATGATGCAATGGTGGAGAATGTCCGACTTAGGATGGCTATTCAGGAGTAGAACATGAAAATCCAAGACTTGTCGCTCAATGTGGAGAGGGCCAAATTGATAATCAAGTATTTAGAGTAGAGGAACAAGTAGCTTAAGAACCAGCATGAGATCATGGAGCTGCAAAGCATTTGTGAGAATCGACAAACTGCCCAAGAAAGGAGGATCGATCTCACTACCTTGGAGCAAGAGATCAACAGTGACCGTGAGTCCTGGCTAGAGCGGATCAACATACACCTTGAGAGACTGCTAGAGAAGGCCGATAGAGAAACAACCATACTGAGGATGATGGTTTATCATTACAGGGCACAGAACATGAGTGCAAAGGCCTGGATAAGGAGCTTGAAGGAAAAATTGAGCAAAGCAACAAAAGAGGAAAAAGAGGAAAAAGAGTAAGATCAGCTTCAAATCTTGGCTGAAGCTTCTGTGGCCTAGCATAGTGCCTCTTAGAGAACCTCCAGCCCAAATTTCAGGAAATTTGGGGCAATTTTGGTCACATGGTAATTTTTTGGTCAAAACACAGGTTTTTTCTCCTTGTGATTGGGAGCTCCAAATTGGGAATGGCTTGCATTTTTTGATTCAGAATGCAAAATCACGACTACTGGTGCTTGGACAAGAAATTTGGGCATGATCTGAGTCTCCAGGAGGTCAGAAACACCTAAAAAAAATGGCCTCTCTGCCCCTATTTTGACACACAAGAAGAAATCTTGGGAGAATGAAGATTTGGAGGGGAAAATGAGCACCAAATTCAGAAATTTTACTGGAGTAGGAAAGTAGACAGGACAGGCTTTCCAACAAGCACACTTACGCACATTTTGGACTCTTGCAAGTGCTTCAAAATAGGCTCCAAAGTGGCGTGGTGCATATAGGAAAAAAGTCCAATTCCACCTCTGTCTCACGAAATTTCGATTCGCGACTTCTCCAAAGTGGGCCCGCTCATCTACACTTCAATGTTTTGGCACATAAGGTGGAATTTAAAGTATTTTCAGTCCATATTGGCTTCTATCCAAGTGGCAAAGGAAATCAAACAGTCACCCAAGCCATTTGTCATGTTTGTAATGCTGCACCTGTAGCTAATGGTTGGCTTTCCATCATTCTGTAATGATTTGAGTAACTCCACAACCCTTGGGAGTTCTATCTGTTCATGGCACATTATATATATTGTATACAAACTATTTGCAAAGGGTTGGTTGGCTTGTAAATTCTGGGAGACTGTGGGAAAGAAACTCTGTTTCTTCATTGTATATTTTGACAGAGGATTAATGAAAGGCAGTCGCTCTGTTTCATGAGATTCATGTGGTTGTGAGTGTAGAAAATGTGTCTCTTATGTTTCATATGTATTTCGTTATGTTTCATAGTTCATTTCATAATCATTTCCAGTGAAATTTTCTAAGTTAGATAAGGTAGAATTTAATTTTATTACTCCGCATGTGGGAAAATTTCATGTTCAATGTTCTTCTTCTGTTGAAAAGGATTCATGTTGCCCATGCCCTTTTCATCATCCTAAGAAATCTCTCCATTCTTTGCTTTCTCAAACAAAATTGCTAGACTTTCCACCTGTCTTGCCTCACGAAGTAATCATGCCTTTTTATTTTATCCTCTACTCGTTGATGTCTATTGGTCCCATACCATCCCAGAAACACAGTCATTCGTAAAAATCGCTTCTTGTATCCATATTCACTTACTAGCCTAAGATCAATATTTCACTGTAAGTCATCTCAGACCATTTCATTTATCTATTCATTGAGCATGACTTAGAGAGAGCCCTCTCCTGTTCTAGTAGGGCTAGCTACCAGACTGAGCGTGGTTTGTGGTTACTGTGAATTTTTCCTTCCTTCAGCCTAAGGTGGATTTAGGTGCTAACACATCACACCTGTTACACAAGGAATCCAGTATGCATCTCACCTACTGCACATGGGATGTGTGATGCATACAGACTTCCTTGAAGAGAGGGTGTGATGCTACCAGTGCGAGAATTTTACTTGGTCTTTGGCCACAATTTACAGTTCAGTTCAGGGATTTAGGCCGAGCAAGTGATGTCAGTAAATATAAATCATGGGGGTTGATCTAATGAGGTTATTGGAGCCACCACTAGGGAAATTAGAGTATTTGTAGATCGATTGTTCAATTTATAAACAAAACCCAGGGATAGACTAAAGCAACGTTGATCTACTTTGCACTTTCATAGCGAATGCAATTCGAAGGCTAGCTGGCTTGACTTCAGGCTCTATCTGTAAGTTTATAAAACAAACAAATATAGACTAGAAAACAATATATTCGCTCCCCAGTGGAGTTTCCATTTTGTTATCGGGAAATCTAGTGTCCACTCGGAGCTGCTAGTCCCAACTAAGACTAGTAGCTATCTTAGAAACAAACAAACTAAAACTAATTTCGCTTTCCTTTATGAGAAGTAGATAAGAGGGGAACAAAGGACACCAACCTCAGTCTTGCGCTTGGTTCCTTGCTTAGTTCCTCTCCTTTCTGATAGATCTTTGCTGCTTCTTCTTCGTCTACCCAGCTTCAAAGAGAACCTATGGAATCAAAGCAACATAATACTATTGAAGAAGAGAGATCTACAAACATAAGCAACACAGGACCAAATATGTATTGACCACACAAATGCATATATCATCAAACATACAAGAATGTGGAGGAAAACTTGAATAGCTTTATTAATATCAAGAATAACAAAAAGGATTACAACCAATTGTTCTCACCAGCATCATGCAAATCTTAGATCACCCAACACTATGATGTTGCACCAGGAAACCGACAACACTTCCTTACAAGATACAAGATTCTAGCCTCTAGATCTCTATGATGAGGGATCCATATATAGATGATTGTAGGGGGGTGAGTCAGCTTTTGGGTTTTTGATTAGTGTCCTCTCCTTGATAGTTCTTGATTCCACTTGGAGATTGATTATGTCTTACTCATCCCTGGGCAAATTCAGAGAGGCAAGTGTCAGAGGAGAAGTTTCTGGAAGATTCTATGTTCCTCCACCTCGCAAGCTGTCTCTGCCATTTGTCCATTCTCGCCCATCGCATCCTACAGAAGGGCTTTCTAATATGCATCACACCCTTTACACTGAGTAGGTGATATGCATTGAACCCTCTACACTAGGCATTCTGTATGGTCCAGTTTTGACAAGTTTTGTGCAGTTTTCTGTGGAGAACTTCTGGGAGATGATGTAATCAGCTGACCTTGTTCCTTTAGGGAGTGAAGCAACACTTTTATGGACTTAGGAGCCTTTGGTTTATGGACATTTATGATTGGGGTTGCAGTACCCAAAAATGTCTATAACACCGGGTTCTTGGAAGAGTGCCCGAGTGTTTCCTCTATTGTCTTCATCCCACTATTTTCTTTGTTGTCATGGTTTCTTTTGACTCCAGAACTCTTCAATTGGTATCTCAATAGGAAGAGTTGTTGAACTCTATAAAAATCCTCTTTTGATTGGAAGTCAGCTCCTTTGGTAATACCTTGCTCCAAAAACTTTTCTAGATCAAAGTTTTCCTTCTCAAGAATCTCCTGTAGTTCATGATCCTGCATTCCTACCTCACTTGGGGTCATCTCATGGTCTCTGCTGAGCTCCACAATTCTCAGTAGATCATCATGTTGCTAATTGTTCTCTAGTATGTCCTTCATGCTAGTATCCATATCCTTCTCATTGGTCTTAGTCTCTAATTTTTGGTTTTCCCCATTGTTTCCAATTTCTTCTTCTAAAATTTTGAAACTATTATGGCTCATTTGTCTATCCTTGTTGATTTTCTTTTGGTGTCGATTTCCTCATTTCCCCTTACCCGCCACCCTAGTGAAACCCTCGTGATATTTTCTTGTGGTGGTGTTTTTGTCACTTTCCAGTTTGTTTAATGGGCAATCTCTGTATAGGTGCCCATGTTCATGGAACTTGTGACACCTAAATGGGACATCCTCATAGTCCACCGCCTACACCCATTGCTGATCATAAACTTCTAAAATAATCTCGTCTGGGAGTGCCCCAGATAGGTCCATTTCCACATAGATCTGGTTGAAGGAGGTGTATTTTCCTCTTAATGTCACATATAATGTCTTTATAAAATGCCCTAGTTTATTACCAATAGCCTTTAGAGACTATGACAACCAATAATCTAAAGGAAGGGCGTACAGTCTTATCCATACCGGTACTGAAGTGAACGTTTCTTGTTCTGGGACAAAGTTCATCACCCATGGTCATATCTACAGGCCTGCAACAACGTAAAAATAGGATCCACCCTCAAACACTCTCTCTTTATCTTCTAAGCTCGTGAAGACCACCATGAAGAAACCCTTGGATCTAAGGTGAAGGTTTATTTCTCCTCTAAGTTTCTAGTGATACCTTATCCATCCATGTAAGGCCTTCTCCGTTAGAAGTCCCCATAAATTTTCATATTATCGTGGGTTCTGCCATGTGATCTTTGTGCACCTGTAGCGTTGGGTCACTTAAAACAACCCGAGGAGTGACAGTCAACATGGGTTTGCAGCCCCCTATCATCCTCAAAGGTGCAACTTTCTGATTGTTGCCCTCTTTCGTCTTCTCCCTGCTATCTTCCTCATGATTTTCTCTTTATTCATGAGATTTTATGTTTCCTTTGTTAGTGTCCTCATGATCCCCTGTGTTCATTTCTTGAAGTGATGTAGATCATTTTCCTTGTCTCTGTTCGCAACTATGTGATTGTAGGAGGGAGCAGAACTCCCGCATCCACGACTCGCCATGGTTACCAACTTCAAACCCTGAATCAAACCCTAGATCAGAATGTAGTGGCCCTTGCGTTATATAGATTAGAGTAGTTGAAAAGTATCAAACTATGATTAATGTTAAGAACATGCCCAACGTTAATAAAATTCTTATATTATTAAAGTCTAAAAAAAATATCATAATACAATTATTAGTTTATGGATTAATTAAATTACTAGTAATAATATATATATATATATATATATATATATATAATAATCATAATATATATTTTTATAGTTATAAATTTTAAAAGTGTAAGGTGTTTTATACACTCGAATGAGTTGAGTTGAGATATTGCAATAAATGAAGATAACATATTGTTACAATAAAATATTAAAAGGAAATAGTTAAATAAATTAAATATATACACATAGTGTGTATTTTAGTTTGTTTATATATATATATATATGTATGTATGTATTAAAAAGTCATGATTTAACAAACACTCAGAAAATTAATATAATTTTTTTAACCATTTACTATAAGAAAATTAGAAGTAACATGAAATTAAATTATTAAATAAATGATAAATAATACTTGGGGGTTTTAGTGTTAATCCCTTGGGTTTAATGTTATTCCCTTGGGGTTTTAGAATTATTACCCTAGGTTTATAATATCAATCCCTTAGGTTTATCAATCTAAGGGTTCATATTCCTAGGGTGTAATATTATTCATAAGGTTTATAACATTATTCAATGTGTTGGATTTAGCTTTCTAGGAGTTCATTTTCCTAGACTGTAATATTATTCATAGAGTTTATAATATCAATATTTGGAGTTAATATAAATCCCCTAGGTTTATTATCATGGTCAACCATGGTAAAGCATTATCCACTATCCATGAAAAATAATTTCTAATTATGAAAATCAACCATGGTCCAACATCGCAATGTGACAAAGATTGTCTCGATATGAAAATCAATCATGTTGGACCATGATCAACCATGGTCCAACGTTTCTTTGTGACAAAGATTTTCTCAATATGATAATGAACTATGGTCAACCACAATCAACCATGTTTATTTTAATGTTTATAATATTGAACTTAGGGCTTATATACATTGTGTTTATAATATTATTCCCTTGGGTTAAATATTAATCCCTTAGGTTTAATATTCTTCCCTTGGGTTTATAATACCTTGGGGTTTCAGAATCAATCGTTTGAGTTTTTTATTCCCTTGGTTTTATAATATCAATTCTTTGGGTTTATTAATATAAGGGTTCATATTCCGAGGTTATAATATTATTCATAGGTTTTATAATATTAATATTTGGGTTTGATATAAATCCATTGGCTTTATAATCGTGGTCAACCATGGTCCAATGTTGTAGTGTGACAAAGATTCTATCAATATGAAAACCAACTAATGTCAAATTGTGACAAGGGTTGCCTCAATATAAAAATTAGCCATGGTCAACTATGTTCCAATGTCACATTATGTCGAAGATTGTCTTAATATGTAAATCAACCATGGTCAATAATGGTCAAGCATAATATACAAATATGGTCACATTGTGACAGAAAATTGTCTCTTTGTCCAACATCATATTACGACAACCATGGTCAACCATGGTTAGCCATGGTCCAGTGTTGCATTGTGACAAAGATTATCACAATAAGAATATAAACCATGATCAACATTTGTCCAACGTTAAATTTTCCCAAAAGTTGTCTCAATATGAAAATTAATCATTATCAACCATAGTCCAACATCACATTGTTACAAAGATTATGTCAATATAAAAATCAGACATGATCAACCATTGTCCAACATTGCATTCTAAGAAATATTGTCTCATTATGAAAATCAAGCATGTTTAACCATGATCAACAATTCTCCAACGTCGCCTTGTGCCAAATATTTTCTCAATATGAAAATCAATCGTGGTTAATCATAGTCCAATGTCGCATTGTGACAAAGATTTTTTCAATATGACAATCAACTATGGTCAACCATTGTCAGCCATGTTTATTTTAGGGTTTATAATATTTATGTTAGGGTTATATACCTTCGGTTTATAAAATTTATCCCTTGGGTTTTAGTGTTAATCCCTTAGGTATATTATTACGTTGGGTTTATAATATTAATCCCTTGGGTTTAAGATTTTTCTCTTGTGTTTATAATACCTTGGAGTTTTAGAAATAATCCCTTGGGTTTGTCAATCTAAAGGTTCAAATCCCTTGGGTTTATCAATCCCTTGGTTCAATGTCACATTATGACAACCATGGACATCCATGGTCAACCATGGTTCAACATCGCAATGTGAGAAAGATTGTATCAATATCAAAATCCACCATGGTCAACCATTGTCCAATGTCGCATTGTGCCAAAGGTTGTCTGAATGTGAAAATCAATAATCGTCAACCATAATCCAATGTCACATTATGACAAAGATTATGTGAATATGAAAATCAACCGTGGCCAACAACGGTCTACCGTGTTTATTTAGGGTTTATAATATTTATCTTAGGGTTTATATACCTTGTGTTGATAATATTTATCCATTATTTTAATATTATTCCCTTGGCTTTATAATCCCTTCAGTTTTTAGTATTAATCCTTAGGTTTATTATTCATTTGGGTTTATAATATTTATCTTATGGTTTATATACCATAGGTTTATAATATTAATCCCTTGGGTTTAATATTATTCCATTAGGTTTATAATACCTTGGGGTTTTAGAATTAATCCCTTCATTTTATAATATTAATTGTTTGGCCTTATCAATCTAACGGTTCATATCCCTTGTTCCAACATCACATTGTGACAACAATGGTCATCCATGGTCAACCATCATCCAACGTAGCATTGCGAGAAAGGTTGTCTCAATATGAAAACAACCATGGCCAACCATAGTCCAACACCACATTGTGCCTAAGGTTGTCTTAATATGAAAATTAATCATGGTCAATCATAGTCAAATGTCGCATTGTGACAAAGATTGTGCCACTACAAAAAGAAATTGTGTCAATCTATGGTCAACCATGTTTATTTTGGGTTTATAATATTTATATTATGGTTTATATATCGTGGATTTATAATCCCTTGTATTTTTACTATCAATCCCTTGGGTTTATAATATTTATCTCAAGGATTATATTACTTGGTTTTATAATATTAATCCCTTGGGTTTATAATACTTTAGGGTTTTAGAATTAGTCCCTTGGGTTTTAATTATATCAATCTCTTGGTTTTATCAATGTAACGGTTCATGTTCCTAGGGTATAATATTATTCATAAGATTTATAATATTAATCTTAGGGTTTTATATCAATCCTTTGGGTTTATAACAATAGTCAACGATGTGCATCCATGGTCCAATGTCACATTATGACAAAGATTGTCACAATATAAAAATCAACGGTTGTCAAATATTACATTGTGACAAAGACTTTATCCTAAATAATTAATTAAACAATATATTAAAAAAATAATTAATTCATTCAATAATTAATAAATTCATTCATTCAATAGTTGATAGATTTTCATTAAATAATTCATTCATTCATTACTAATAAAAGGATCACTCATAACTAAGTAATAAATCATAATAATATAATTAAATAATTAATAAATATTGTTTTATCAATATAAAGATTGTTTTATTTGTCTATTAATATAATTTTTTATTAAAAAAAAATAATATAATTACTATTAATTAATTTAACTCAACGATTTATATTTAACCCAAGGACTAATATTAAACCCCTATAAATAACATTATACCCTACAAATACAAAGCTTTAGATTAATAACCCAAATGATTGATACTATAAACCCAAGGAAATAATAAACCCAAAATATTTATATTAAAAACCTAAAGGATTATAAATAGACGGAAATAATATTAGACACAAGAGACCAATATTATAAGATCAAGGTATATAAACCCTAAGATAGATATTATAAACCCTAAAATAACCATGGTTTACTAAGGTTAATCGTTTTATTAATATTTATTAATAAATATTGATATTAAATTTAATTTGAAAATAATAATA
Organism: Pinus taeda; assembly: GCA_000404065.3. NCBI lineage: Eukaryota > Viridiplantae > Streptophyta > Pinopsida > Pinales > Pinaceae > Pinus > Pinus taeda. Next base: position 21,467 of record APFE030418876.1, read on the forward strand.
TTAATAAAAAAAGTAGTAATATTAATTAATAATAATAATCATAAATATAAGCCTTCTACATGTATTAACCACATTTACTAATGTAATTGTGCTAGTTTTAGAATACACAAAAACGTTGGAGTTATGTTTCTATCAACTTATTGGTAGTGACATTAGTTATTTTTACGCAGACATGTACAACGTATTTTGCATGTGTAAAATTAATATGATTTCACGAGTTTTATACCTAGTTAGTGTTCAAGATTAAGCTCCATGTCATAGGATTTGCCATCAGAAGTTTAATATGATATAATTCCTTGAGTTTCTTACGGTGGCAAAAATTGAAGTGAACAAAATGTGGAGCAGAGGACTTCTCTTCTCGAAATCTTCTTGGAGCATGAGTCACAAAGAGCATACAAAGTTTGATTGGAAGCACTTTCAAAGGTAATTTGACTTCAATTACATTTACTTCTCTTCTTCTCTTCCTCCAGATCATATATCCTCTAAATTATTTCAACTTTTTCTCTTTGTTGTATTCTTCAAACGTCAATTTATTCATTTGTTGGTGCAAGTCTTCCATTGCTCTAGGTTGTCTAACCATATCCTCGACTTCTTATAAAAACAACTTGTATGTGGGTTGTTGTGAGATATTATCTTCTGTAGTGCGCTTTTCATCATCAATCTATTGCAACATAAGACCATAATAAAATTTCATCTCTTCAGGGTTCCAACACCAGAAAATTTCATTAATTTGTTCATCATGCATGTTGTCTTCAAGGTTCATTTCTATAGCTTCTATGCAGACCTCATCAAGGCATGGTGTTGCAAGCCATGCTTCAAGGAAATTTAACTATTCTTCAACATCATTTTGTGTACCTAAACACTGTAAATCAATATTAGAATTAAAAATATTTGGAGAACCACATTGGTTTTGTTCCTTCTGCTCTGTAATGAGAGATTCCTTCTATTGCACTTCTAGCTCTTCTTCTACCTTTGTCTTTATTTTCTCTTTGTGGGCTATGTCTGTCTCTTTCACTTCCATACTAACCTATGCTACTGCAAATAGGTTGTCTTCCACTTGGTTTTCAGATTCAAGTGGGATTATCACACCAAATAACATCATGTCAATATGATGTTTTTGTTTCATCACTTGCAACCATTCATCAGTAGCCAACAATTCTTCATCAAATTTTACATCAACAATATTAATTGTTGTATTCATCATAGCATTGACTGCTCCAATGGTAATTTCATTGTCATCAACAAGCTTTGTTGTTGGATTCATCAAACTTTCGCCCACTTGTGATTGCGCACAATGGGGTTCATGAGGATCTTCATGCTCCTTTTCTGTTTCTTCTGCAAATTCTTCACTCGTCATCCACTTGTGGATGATCACAGTGGAATTCACTAAATTTTCATCTCGGTGTAGATATGTCGTTGTAGAACCACCTTTATCTTCAACCTCAGTGCCCACCCTTGTACCAAAACTCCTCTCAAGGGTATCCCAGGCCTCCTTGGCTATCTTGTCATTTGAAATCAAGGGAAACCTCTTGTTTTTTCCATTTATTCATAGTCTTCACACATAAGTTGAACATTGTACACCTAACTCTCTTTACTTTATTTTGACTTCCACCTTTTTCTTTTCTTAAAACAATCATTCTTTGAGCAATAACTTTTCAATTTCACCCAACAATTGTTTTACTTTCACTTAAATATTTCACCTTCTTCCTTTAAAAAATTCACATACCCTTTAAAAAAAAATCTTTAAAATTTCTACAAAGCATCTTTACTTGTGTACCACATAACGCCTCTTAAAAACTTGACCAAAGTGGAGCTCGACTTTCTTTTAATATAATGAATGACTCGTGGGTATTTACTAAACTTCAAAATGAAAAACATTTTTAATAAGCACTTTTAGAAAAGGCGAGATTCATATTTTAATAAATGAGGAACCCCAATAGCCAGTAGCTCGGGTGAGCGCCCGCCCATCATGCGAAGGCAAACACAGAGGTGGAGAAGAGGACTTGGGTGAGGTCGCTTTCCCAATGTGCGGAGGTAAACGAAGGGTGTCTTGGCGACTTGGTGGAGTCACCCACCCATCGTGCATGAAGACAAGGTTCGGTTGTGAAGTGCGAAATGCAGCTCGTGTTAGGGCGCGCCTGCTCGCCTTGGGCAAGGAAATCTTGGCTATCACACGGAGGTGTGATGATGATGTAAATTTGGCTAAGTATGAAACTTGGGGTTTCCAAGTATACTTGTAAAGCATTGTAATAGTGAAATACTGTATAATATATTATTCAGGCAGACTCATTGTTCAGGGAGTTGCCCCTCCCTTTATACTGTGCAATTGTGTTCTCATGTATAATTTCTGATGTTAATGAAGGTGTATGGGTGTTCATTGGTATAAAGGAACATTAATAAGTACTTGGTTTAGAAATACAAACTAATTAGGATAAGTGGCTAGGCATAGTCCATGAAGATAAGCATTGGTGAAAAGAAAGTGTTCGGTGGTGCCACACCTCGCCTAGCATGGTTGAAAGACTACTGCAGGCTTGGGGGCATGACAGATGGTATCAAAGCAGTTGATTCAGGCATTGAAGGTTGAAGCTGCTAAACAACTCCACTAAAGTGCAGGTGGTATTAGAGCTAGTCTAGAGACTGAGTCTTGCAGGAAGCTGGGTGAAGAAGGTGTACATACACTTGGAAGTTGGTGACAGTGAAGCAGGTATTTACAGGTGAAGGAAGTTGTTTCACATACAAGTGGAACAAGAGCTGGTTCAGGTTGCAGGCATCTTGGTAAAGCTTTTGGATGGTCAAAACTAGATTGCAAAGAAGAAGGAAGTTATTAGCAATGGCAGCTGAATCTCAAGCTGGGTCTAGTCACGGTGCGAAGGATGTTACTATGGCATTCACTGAAAAAGTGTTGGATAAGATGGAGGACTTAGAGGCTTTATGGACTAAGAAGATGGACTTGATCGAGAGAGATCAAGAGGCCAATTTGAAGATGAAGGAAGAGGTCAATGAACTCCAGACTCAAAATGAGTACATTGATCTTTTGTGTACACAACTTGAAGTCAGGGTCAAGGAGGTTGAAGAGGCAAGAGATCGAGGCTTGGAAGAGATCATGGACTTGCAGAAATCTCTTGACGAAGCGAGAGATGAGATCGCAGTGTTGAAGAAGGTCATGAGGCATAACTCAGGTGGAGGAGTGCCTCATGTGAATGTCAAGGAACCAGAACCTTATGATGGTAGAAGGAGTGCAAAGACTCTTGGCAACTTTCTATGGGACATGGAGTAATACTTGGAATGATTGGGTCTATCTAATGATGAGACGAAAGTGAAGGTAGTTGATCAGTTCTTGACAAAGGATGCTAAGATGTGGTGGCGAAGGAGAATGGATTAGATTGCCAATGGTAGTGCTGGTGACATTACTTCGTGGGATGAGATGAAGAAAGCTTTGCAGACCCATTTCAGTCCTCAAGATGAAATGTGGGAGGCAAGGATGAAGATAAAGTTCATAAAGCAAATAGAGAACCTTCAGATATATCAGCGGGAGTTCGCAAGTGCGATTGTGGAACTTCCTGACATGGTGGAGAGGGACAAGGTGTTCAATTTCATTACTGGATTGAAGCCTTGGGAACACAGTGAAGTGAAGAGGCAGAGGATTAGAACACTTGAGGAAGCTTTTGCTGTTGTGGACAGGTTGGTAGAGCATTATGATGACACTTCTGATGATAGGAAGAAGAAGTTTGATAAGCTGAAAGAGAAGAAGAAGGGCGATGCTTCGAAATCAGATGATAAGTTGAAGATGAAGAAAGCCTTGAAGTGTTGGATATGTGCTGAACCACATACGGTGAAGAATTGTCCTTCTAGACCAAAATTGGCTGCGATTGCACAATCTAATGTAAAGAATGAAGAAGCTTCTGTGGGGATGATGCAAATACTTGGTGTTTCTTCTGCTACAGAGGCGATCTCTCGGAGGGATACTGAGAGGAACAAGTTGAAGTATTTTCGAATGAAGGTTGAGGGTGCTGATATACTCACTATGGTGGATAGTGGGGAAACTCACAACTTCATGGGAGAAGATACTGCGAGAGAGATTGGGCTGAAATTTCTACTAGTGAAGGCACAAATGAAGACAAGGGATACTGAGAGGAACAAGTTGGAGTATTTTCAAATGAAGGTTGAGGGTGCTGATATACTCACTATGGTGGATAGTGGGGAAACTCACAACTTCATGGGAGAAGATACTGCGAGAGAGATTGGGCTGAAATTTCTACTAGTGAAGGCACAAATGAAGACAGTCAATTCTCCTCCTGATTGTGTTCTTGGTGTAGCTAAAAATGTGGACACAACACTAGGTGAGTGGACAGGGAAGGTCGACTTCACTATAGTGTGGAGAGATGACTATGAAGTTGTGCTGGGAATGGAATTCTTGAAACAATTCGATGCTATGATTGTTCCACATTTGAAGAGGTTGTACATTTACGATGGAAGGGAGAATGTACCCATTGGTGTACCAACCATTGGAGTGACAAAACCTGATTGTAAGCTGGCAGTGATGCAAATGGATGATGAGAAGCGGATGGAAGATATGAGTAAGCGGTTGTCCATGGTTGAGACAAAGCTTACCGAGCAGTGATTGGTCATCAGGACTATTTCTGATAGTATCTTGGATATGTCAAGAAGGCTAGAAGTGATCAAGGATGATGATGATCATGAAGAGGCATATGTGAGGCCGAATGTCTGGGAGGAGGATCAGGTCACTTATCTACAGAGGATGGAGATAGGAAATCCTGACAGATGGATTGAGTTGATTAGTGAGGGTGAGCCTTCAGGCTCTACTCCCTCCATATCTTCTTAGAAGGGAAAGAATATGGGGCTCATTGTTAGCTGCTCATGGAAGTGAGTCCTTAAAATAGGTTGAGCAGGTATGACAGATGGTGCAGGGATGGGTTGGCATCAAGCATTATGACATGCTGCAGATGGGATAGAGTTTCCATGGATCTGAGCATGGGTGAGATTCTTGGTGAGTCGACGATGTGGCAGAATCTAAGATATACTGGTGAAGGCATAAGGATGGACATTATTATGATTTGAATGGGACAGTTGGACTGATCACCTGACTAGTTCAAGTCATGGGGGCTAGCAGTGTACCAGAGAGATGTTGACATTAGGCAGGTAGGAAGGATGATCGTTCACAGCATGGGGACGACACATGATGAAGATGGTAGTTCTACATATGTTGCAGAGATGTTTGTAGTATGTGGAGGAGTTGACATCATGGATCGAGGATGAGGTAGTTGTTGATGCTGATCTTGGTGGATGGCTACCAAGATGGTATGTTGTCGAGGATGACAATGAATTCAGGAGGAGGAGGATGTAAGGACCTTCGGTTCCGCCCAAAGTGCGATCGCATTCGGACGAAGGACGAGCGTTGGAAACTTGAACGAGCAAGTGTTGTAGCTCTGCGACTAGCGCGCGAGGAGACAAGTAAAATGTGAGTGCGTAGAAGGATAGAGTGAGGTGTTTATATAAGTGTGGGAGCATGGATGATTGCCCACGGGCCAACCTAGAATTTAGAGCAAAGTCGACTTGCATTTGCAATGGAGTAAGGGTATGTTATAGCGTGGAGGATGAGTCAGCCAGGTAGAGCAACTTGCCTTGCCACTCGTATAAGTGTGTGATGCGTGGATGGCATTTGAGCATCAGATCTTCGACTACGAACAAGAAGAAAAAGGCGCAGTTCAGAGATATACGAAGTGCGAGTTTGGGAGTGCAGCTCTATGCACCCAAGCTTGGGCGAAGGCGCATGTTGATCGCACGGTTTATCGGGTGAAGGCATTGGGCAAAGATCGCCCGCCGGTCGAAGAGTAGGGCATGCACGGGTGTGGGTGCCTAGTTGTGTGAAGGAGCGTGGGCTCCCGATTTGTGCAACGACTTCGCATGGGTTCTTAGGAAGCTCGGGTGAGTGCTCACCCGTCGTGCGAAGGAAAATGCAGAGGTGAAGAAGGGGACTTGGGTGAGGTCGCCTACCCACCCTGGGGAGGTGAACGAAGGGCGTCTTGGTGACTTGGTGGAGTCACCCACCTCTCGTGCACAAATACAAGGTTCGGTTGTGAAGTGCGGAAGGTAGCTCGTGTGAGGGCGCACCCACCCGCCTTGGGCAACGAAATCTTGGCTATCACACGGAGGTGTGATGATGATGTAAATTTGGCTAAGTATGAAACTTGGGGTTTCCAAGTATACTTGTAAAGCATTGTAATATTGAAAGACTGTCTACTATATTATTCGAGCAGACTCATTGTTCACGGAGTTGCCCCTCCCTTTATATTGTGCAATTGTGTTCTCATGTATAATTGTTGATGTTAATGAATGTGTATGGGTGCTCATTGGTATAAAGGAACATTAATAAGTACTTGGTTGAGAAACAAATACTAAGTAGGATAATTGGTTAGGAGTAGTCCACGAACATAAGTATTGGTGAAAAGAAAGTATTCAGTGGTGTCGCACCTCGCCTAACACGGTTGAAAGACTACCATAGGCTTGGGGGTGTGACAGGTCTAGTCTCTCCCTTCCTAAATCTTCTATGCATGCTAATTTGACCGACATGGATGAGACATGGTCCTCACTTAAGTTGTTCTCTCTGTGGCTTCCACTAATCCTTCAATAACCTTTCTTGATGTCGCAGATATCTTCCTTCCTCTATATAATTTTCTCTATTCCGTAGAGTATTCCTTTTGTGCGTCCATACGTGTCTTCAAAACTATACTCCCTATATTTTCATGTCGAAGTGATTCTTCCTGAAATTATGGAGTCTAACTCTGGAGACCTTCTCTCTCAGGCACATTCTATAGTTTATTATTCCACGCAGGGAATTAAGTTGGAATCAAACTATACGCATATATCTATTGAGATAATATCGAGGAACTCACCCTTCTTCAGCATGCGTACTTCCTTTCATTTTCTGAAAACCAAAATCTACAAGCCTCACTCCTATGAATTCTTCTGAGATATGCCACAAAAACACTACATATCGGCTTCCTTCCTTAATTTTCCTCACTCGATTTCATCATCGAGAGTTTGTATGCAGCATGTATTTAATACCACAAAGACATACCTACGAGCATGCCAAATAAAGTGTTGGTGTTATCCTACTTCTCATTGTAATGTTGTTCTAATTATAGCTTCAGTCTACTAGGATAACACACGTGATTTTGTAATACCCCACTTGCCTTAGCAAGACCATTTTGTGCACTTAGCTTAGGATTGGTTGTTCTTCTCCTTCCACTATCTCAGCTTTTGTTTTGCAACTATTTCATCTTTGCCATGTTCCTGTAGTCTTCAATAATCAACAAAGTGATGAAATTAACTCATCTTTTTGGTATCATGGTTTCGTCAACCACCATGCCCTATATACACTCTTATTTTTAGGTGTTGCTTCCTTGCCAAACCATAACTTTGGAAGTTATCATCCACACGAATGGCTTCAAGGGTTTGGTCTCCATTTAATCACATGGCTTTCATTCTTTTGCATTCTCATAACAATAAATAGAATGAAAAATTCAAAACTACTAGCAACATTCTATTACCATTTGATTCCTTGTGTTTGATTGTTCCAAATGAGATAAATTTTCCTCAGACAAACCAATATCATTACTCGTGTCCCATTCTTCTCCTCTTGGCAGCATTCCCTTCCTTCTTTCCAAAATCATAGTAGTCCTTCCATCATATTCTTTTTTTAAAAGCTTCACAATGATTGGGTACCAATGGGTGGTTATTTCTTCAATGTAGCTTCCACAAACTACAAATTAATCTTTAGAAAGCTCTATAATTTCACCAAGACATGCTTGTAATCTCTCTATCAAGATATTAGTCAAAATATCCTTCAACGAGATCAAGACTTCCTGCTTGTCTCGGTCCTTAAAAAGCCAATTTTGGTTTCTTTGGGGTAAATTTTTCTACTCTTAGTTCTTCCAGATGTTTTTCTCAACCATGGATACTATTAAATCTACATCCATAAGAATATTATTCTTTCAGACATGAGGCCTAATAGCCTGCCTTGTTGTCCTCTTCAACTGTTCCTCCTTCAGGTGACTTTCATGACATAATGTCGTCTCATCTTCCTTTATGATAGATTCCAATTCCTTTCATCCTTCAATGTCTTGGAACGATATCATGACAATTGGGTGCAGTTGTCCTCCCTCATCATTATTGGAACCTAGGTTCACATACAACTTGTTGGATATAAAAATGTACAACTCTCGAACCTCATTTAAGATCCATGTACTCGAATATTCCTATTGATCTTATTTCTATCATAGATTGAGTCTCTGCTCATGATCTTATCTTTTCTGAAGATTTCAAAACCCTTTATCCCAAACTTATTGTTCTCCTCCCTTAGCTATATTTTCTTCCAACTTCATCTTAACACATTGGATCCACACCTTCAATTCAACTATCCTTCCCTCTAGGGAACTAAATTCCTCATACAAATCAACAAAACTAATTCGAAATAAACATGCAGTCCCATCCTTTGTCATCCATTCTCCTCCATCAAAATTTGACTACATTTCTCCAAGCAACTCAATTTCTTCCACATGTTCTCTAAGAAAATCCCTTAGATCTTATCCAGTATCTTTCTCGTACAATTGTAGAAATGATCCTCTGGTAACTCTATCATTGCCTCTATCACCTAAATAAAACCTTATATTATGCTCTTCTTTTATGACAATTTGTGATGATTGTCTAGCCTCATGGCCTTTCTGGCCTGCACATGAACAAAACTAATTATCTTCAAAAACATGAGGCTCTTGGCATCTATTGATTCTCCTCACATCATTTGTTTTTTTGGACATCTCCTATCATCTATGAGGCTTTATACAAGCCTCTTTTCTTCATCCTCCTCATCACCTTCATTTCCTTGTATAATATCATTTGAGGGTTGTCCCTTTCCCCTCAACATCGTTATTCTCATCCATCATTATGGAAGTATTTTATTTACAGGACTCTTTTTTTGCTTGCTCTCAATGTTAAGAAATAGTTATTATGCCTTCTACTCTCTACTAGACATTATGTCCATACTTTTGGTTTACATTTACATAAAACTCAACAATTTTAAAGACAAACAGACATCTAGCCTCTTCTAGTATATTTTCTACCAACTATTCTTTTTGAACTCTCATGAGCCCTTCTGCATATTCTCTTAGAGATTCTATTAGTGTCTCATCAACATCCACTTTTTGCAACTCCCTCTGTTGCTTTGGACTCTCCATGTGGTCCACGAGACTTTTAGATAGACTCACCTCAAAATCTTTCCTATTTTGAAGGAGTTCCTTGCTCAGGTCCATAATGGTAAATTCCTTTTATAGCTCAATTACTCTAAGATATTCTTCCCTTAGTTTTTCACTCAATAGGTGCTTTATCTTCTTTCGAAGCTTTTTGGCTTCACATATTTTATTTCAAAATCCTTTTTTCTGACAAGAAGTTTGAACCCCACCCTAGGGTTCCATCTCTCCATCTGGTATTCTCTTTCTAAGAACATATTCACTAAATTGAGCCTCTCCTTTGGCTCCACCACAACCTTATCAAATTTTTCTTGACTTAATTTCCTCCTCATTCCATTCCTCTTGGCATCCTTTTCTACTCTATTATGGATTCTCTTTGAACACCGATTATGGCCATAAATAGCCATCCCTTTTCCTCCCTTCTTATGAGCTTCCACTTTCCGATTATGAGCTACAAAAAATACCCTCTACCAAGTCTTCTCCATTTCTTGTTACCTAAACACCTTGCCTGCTTCTCCTTAGACTGGGCCAATGGTATTGCCTTGGTTCCATCTTCTACAACCCCTTCAACACTACTTTCTCCTCTCTAGATTTTGTAACACCTTTCTCACGCCTCCAGAACTCTTGTGGTTCTCTTCTCTTAATGATCTCTTGTTCTCTTCACTCTTCAGCCACAACTCGATTTTCCTTCTCTTTTGTAGTATTTCTTGTTATAGGGTTCCTTTCTTCCATATTCCTTTGAGAACACTATTGGTTCTCTTTTCTTCGGAAATGTCATAGTTTATCTTGCTATGAGGTTATTCTCCTACAAGCTTCTCTTTCCTACTAAGTCTACAGATGCTCTTTTTCATCTATCAGAACTCCTATTTCTTGTGATGTCGCTACTTGCACGTACCAAATATATATAAAATGTAAAAGACTAGATTTACCTTCTTAATGTTGGAGTCTTCTCCTCTGCTTGAATGTACTTTGTTCCAGTTATTCTTAGGTCATGTTCTATATCCTTCTCCACGAAATCCTTTGTTGTTTTAATTCCTCTTGATGCAACCCTATAAATACCTACCCTATTAGATGACTCTCTCCTTTGATATCCCCTATCTATTGTTCCTACTACAAACAATCCTTTCAAAAAATATCCTTGTTGTCATCCCAACTTCCTCAAGTACTCGCTAGTTATGAAATCCCCTTAACAATTTTTTTTAAGATTATTCCAAAAGACCGTCAATGGATATCTAATACCACTTGATGTAGGGGATAAATGGAGAAATGGAGATCATCCAAATCCTTAATTTAGTTTGAAACCCTTCTTCTTAAAACATGACAACAACCTTCATTTTCAATAATAAATAGTGGAATTCGCCAATGTAATCTCAGCCTATCACATCTACTTGTGCTCTTGTAGCTTCAAACTCCTTCCTCATTCTTCACGTAATTTTCCAGTCAACCTTGTCACGCTATATACCCTCTTTATTAGGTGACCTTTAATATTTTTTATCACCCCACCCTCCCCCCTGCCCCGATGCGAATTTCCTTTTTAGGCAATCATAGTTCTTGGACATGATATTTTTCTTTCACAGTTTGTCATTAGTCAAAAAGGGTCTCTTTTATAAAATCCCAATCCATACTAATTAATATCACTCATCAACTTGAATCTATTTATTTATTATTATTTAAACCAATTTGTCTGCAATATTTATTAAAATGTCTACCACTAGTTTAGAGCTTCAAACTCCTTCCTCATTCTTCACGTAATTTTCCAGTCAACCTTGTCAGGCTATATCCCCTCTTAATTAGGTGACCTTTAATATTTTTTATCACCCCCCCTCCCCCATGAGAGTTTCCTTTTTAGGCAATCATAGTTCTTGGACATGCTATTTTTCTTTCACAGTTTGTCATTAGTCAAAGGGGGGCTCTTTTATAAACTCCCAATCCATACTCATTAACATCACTCATCAACCTGAATCTATTTATTTATTGTTATTAAAATCAATTTGTTTGCAATATTTATTAAAATGTCTACCACGAGTTTAGGTGCCTTAATTTAAAATAATAGTTCAAAGTGATTTTGAAAATAAACGTTTTGGGGCATTACATTTCTCCCCCCTAATATTCAACATTGTCATCAATTTTCATTTAAGACCCTTGAATCTAGAACGTAGATGGATATGTGACCCTTATTGCATCCTTCGTCTCCTAAGTAGCCTCTTCAAGGCTATAATACTTCCACAACACTTTAACTTGCATGATGACTCAACTTTGGAGCTTGGTATCCCTTCGATTCTGAATGCAAAGGGGCTTTGTAAGAAAATTTTCATCAATCTCTACTTGTACAAAATTTCAATCAATGACATTAGACATATCATGCACATATTTTCATAAAAAAGAAACATAAAATGGACTATCTACTATGATCTTTGCCAACAATGGCAGCTAGTACACTACATGACCTACCTAGGCCAATATATCGAATGGCCCACAATGTCTTGTTGTCATCTTGGTGCAATCTCCCATTCTAAGTTTGCATCTTTTTTGCTTAACTATAGAGTTCTCAATGCAAATGCGGTGTTTAAATATTTTCAGACTGCTTAGCCAAAACTAAAGAATAAAACCAACTATAATTAATGTTAAGGACATGCTTCCGACCGACGAGTCTTACCAAAATTATTATATTATTCAAGTCTAAAAAAATAATAGAATTATTGATATAACAATATCTTATTAACATAAAATAAGTGAACTCTAATAATATTATATATATATAGTATATATATTACTATATATATATATATAATATTATAATATTTATAATATTTTATTTATAGATTTAAAAGTTAGTTGTTTATTTTTTCAAATGAGTTGATTGAATTTTCAATAAACAAAGACAATATATGTTATATTAAAATATTAAAGAAAATAGTTAAATAAATTAAATATACACCATGTATTCGAAGTAGTATATATTAAATTCTGATTTATTAAACACTTGAACAAGATAACATAAAAACAACCCTTTTACAAAAAAACTAAGATTTAGTTGATTTAATTAAATAATATATTAACCAGATTAATTCTTTAAATCACTTTTTTAAAATAAATTAAATTAATAATATAAAATCATTCTTTTTTTCTTATTTTTAAATTATTTATTTTATTTAAATTTTGTTTATATTATTATTATAAATTAAAGTTTTTATTAAAAAAAATAATCTTATAAATTAATTATCTTAAAATTCATTAATTTTTTAATTAAATAACAATTTTTAATAAAATTTTCATTTATTCTGTTACACTTAATTAAAATAATATTCCATATATAATAAACTTACATTATTCATTATTTAAAATATATCATACAATTACGTCAACTGAAAGTCAAAAAGATAAATATTATTACATAAATTTAAAAAGGTTCATTATTTAAAATAATCCTTGATTATTCATATATCTTAAATAAAAAGGAGTTGTCTATAATGCGACTTTTTGGAGATTCCAGTGACAGAATCCGGCGGAAGAAATGAGGTTAAATCTTGATTTGTAGCAGTTAAAATGTTTTTTTAACTGCATATTTGGATTCAGCGCCCTGGAAAACCCTTGGGAACCATTGATTGTGCCGAAACTAGCTATCAAACTTAGGATTTCAATGAATTACTGCCGGATTTTGACCGGAAAAATCCGCCGGAAAGCCTTTCAAAAAGTCGCGTTATAGACTACTGCAAATAAAAATACCATTGATATAATTGTGATCTAGGCGTGGAGTGCACGACCAGCCACAAACACATAACGCAGCGTTGCAAGTTGGACTTAGTTGGCCTCTCGACATGTGACTCTAATGTTGGTTAGAAAGGGAAACATAATGGGATTGGAATGCGGAATGTAGATATCCTTACCCTTTGTCTTAAACCTTTACTCTTAACGTTCTCGGCTTCTTTGTTCACTTGTCTACAATTTTCCTCATGGCTCTGCTACCTAGATAGTGGGGAAAGCTTCCAACCCAGTAAAATTGACAACCATTAAACTATTAGAATTCATAGAGAATAGCGTATCATTGTTACCTAATTGTGATTTTTCTCTATAGTTATTCAGTTCTTATTCTTCTTAGATATGATTTGTTGTCTTTAACAAATTGTATCTATTTAATATTCAGATTAAAGTGAAGTTGCTTGTGGTGTTTTTCTTGAGGTAGCTCCCAGTGATCCACATCTGTGAGCTCCTCTTGTTTTGGTTTATCATTTCATGTCTTTCTTGTGCAACTCTTGACATGGTATCAAAGCTGCAGGTTTGAGGGAGCCGATACTTTAGTGGGAGAGGCTGGCGCGATTGAAGCTAGATCGTTGCATCGTTTGAAGGGAGAGTCATGCCGATCCACCTGTTGGCCTTCCGCCATTTTTTATTGGTGTGATGGCGCAGATTCACTTTGGATACATACGTTGTTGGCAGCGTGGTGTTGATCCACGTGGGAAGGTCGCACCGACCTTGAGGTGAGGAAAAATAAATTGCGTGTTTTTTTTTCTTGTGGTGGGTTGCGTCCTCAAGGAAGAGTTGCTCTCTGGCAATGATTGTGGATCACGGGTGGTTGAAGACTGTGTCATCTCTGGGATTAAGGAGATCCACTACTAGCCCAAGGGAGGCAAAGATCACAACTGAAGTGTTGGTTTTGAGGTCGCGAGGTGGAGGCGTTCAGGCCGTGAAGTGGGTTGCGTGAGATCAGGCGCAACAAAAACAAGATCTAGGCCCACGCGATCAAAGTGAAATCCATGGAGGCTGCCACAGTGGATTTAAGAATAATCACTTTGTTGGCGGAGATTGGCTTGGCCATAGATTGGCATCGATAGTAGGATCGTAGCCATGGAGGAGATTGCCACCATCGATGCAGTATGAGATCCTCTTCCATCTGGTGAGAAGGTGTGAAAACTGAATGTGATATGCGTGATATGCATTGAATCAAAGTGATCTACCATTTTTTAATACTTGTTGTGGTGGCCCCTTGCAACAAAACGTTTCAATAATTATCATTCAGATAATTAAAGTTTTCCTATTGACGTTTTTTTTTGAAAAAAAATAATTAAAATACAAAGTTTCTTTAATTGAAGGGCTCTGCATTATTCTGAAGGGAGTTATTATTTGATATAAGGGGGGCATTTGTTTTAAAGGAATATCGGAGTGAGCATTTCTCAAAAACAAAGATCTCGGATTTCTTTAAATTATTGAAGTTTTTTATTCATCCAAAAAGAATAATCAAATGGTTAAAGCTTATCTCAATGAGTGTAATAAGCTTGACGGTTCCAATTACACTAATTGGAATTTTAAGCTCCAGACTCTGATTGAGGGACAGTATGTCTATGGCATTGCCACCGGTGATGAGTTCAAGCCAACTGATACAACTGGTAGATTGAATACAACAATTCAGGACTGGGAGAAAAGGGAGATAAAGCCAAAGGTTCTCCTAAATTTATCAATCAAAGATTGCATCATCCCTCACATTCGGGAGTGTAAGAACGCTTATGATATATGGCGACTCTCAAAGAAATGTATGAAATCAAGAGCACCAGTCAAACTTTGTACCTCGGGAAGAATATTCTCTCCATGAAGATAAAGGAGAATGAGTCTATTTCTTCATTCATATTCTGAATAAAGGAGATTAAAGATAAACTAGTGAGATCGGTGAGACTATGTCGAATGATGATCTCGTGACGATTACCATGAACGGCATGACAAATGATTATGAGATGTTTATAATAGGATTGCATGCAAGAGAAAAGCCCAAAAGCTTTGAAGAGCTTACCGGGATCTTTCTACAAGAAGAAGAAAGGAGGTTGTCCCTCAAACCCTCAAAATCCATATCTTGCATTGATGACCAAGTTCAAGTCGAAGGGGAAAGCAGTGGTTGATCACAGGAAGGGCAACGTATCACAAAAAATGACACCACAAGGTATGACCTCGCATAAACATGACTCTGCTCCTAAATTATTGTGGTAAGATAAGCCACATTGCTAAATTTTTCCATAAGAAAAAGGCAGATGGGGAGAGGTACAAGCAGAAAAGACATGCAGGTCATCTAGCTAATGTAGATCAGAACCAAGATGTCAAATTATTTATGGCTGAGACTACACTATCCACTGAGGAGGATGAATAAGATATTTGGTTTGTAGATTCTGGAGCCTCCTCACATATGACAGGTAAAAGGAAATCGTTAAAAAATTTTAGAGAATCGAACAGTGGAATAAAAGTATACCTTGGAGATGATAGAGGGTATGAGATAAAGGGACATGGAGATGTCCTTGTCACTCTACCTGATGGAAACATCAGGAATATATCTGTTGTGTGGTATGTACCTGGTATTAAGAAGAACTTGATTTCTATATCAAAGATTACAGATCAGGATCTCAAGGTAGAATTCTTTAAATCTTATTTATTATTGAAGACTTGTTGGACCAGATGAAGCCTATTGCTACATGTGTTCATATAGGAGGACTCAACAAATTGGATGTGAAGAGTACACCACAATAAGCATTGATGTCATTAGATAAGTCTGTTGAAAACTTGTGGCATCAGAGACTTGGACACATCAATTTCAGTGAACTTCTACTGTTGCAGAACAAAGGTATGGTGAATGGTCTTCTTGTTTTGAAAAAGTTGCATATTGATTGTCAACCATGTGCATACGGTAAACAACATAGATATTAAGTTCCTGTTGTTAAAGACAGGAAACATAGGGATACACTTGAACTTGTACACACTGATTTATGTGGGCCTATGCAGATAAGATCATTAGATGGGGCCTACTATTTTCTAATCTTTGTTGAAAATTGTACAAGATTCACATGGGTGTACTTTCTTACAGAGAAGAGTCACCCCTTTGAGTATTTCAAGTAGTTCAGGAACATGATTGAAAAGCAGACAGGAAAGTTCATCAGGATTCTTCGATCAAATCAAAGCAAAGAATTCAAGAAAGGGGATTTCATCAAATACTGCAAAGAGCATGGGATACAACAACAGTTTACAACACCTTACACTCCTCAGCATAATGAAGTAGCTGAGAGGAAAAACAGAACACTGGTAGAGTGTGCTCACAGTATGTTGAAAGGTAAGAATCTAACTAATGGTTTTTGGGTAGAAGCTATAAATACTGCAGTGTATTTGAAGAATAAGAGTCCCACTAAAAGCCTTGATTATAAAACTCCTTTTGAGGCATTGTTTGGCTTCAAGCTTGTAGTAAGTCATCTTAGAGGATTTGGTTGTAAAGCTTTTATGCATGTTCCCAAAGAAAATAGGAAGATGTTAGATTCAAAGGGCATGAAATGTACTTTCATTGGATACTGCAGTGAGTATAAGGCTTATAAGTTGTTTTATCCTTCTACTCACAAGGTGTTTGTTAGTAGAGACATAGTATTCCATGAATAGGTTGATTATGGAAATCTTGTTCAAGATAATGAAGAATGACATGTGCCCTTACTTTCAGATGAGGATGTTGAAATAGGGATTAGTCAACAACAACAACGACGACAAGATAAAGAGGAGGAAATTAAGTTCAGTCCACAAAGATAAGAACAGGGTAGAATAGTTGACACCCCACCACTTAGGAGATCTATCAAGCTGAAACAGTTAGAAGATCGGTATAGGGATTGTGTGCTCATGACTAGTATGTTAAACGTTGCAGAACCTTCTAGTTTTCATGAAGCTAGTAAGAGTTGTGAATGGAAGGAAGCAATGAAGGAGGAATATGAATATATTATTAAGAATAATACTTGGGATCTAGTAAAGCTTCCTCGTGGTAAACAACCCACAGGTTGCAGATGGTTATTTAACTTGAAATTTAAAGCAAATGGGTCTATTGATAAGTAGAAAGCAAGGTTGGTTGCAAAGGGGTATTCCCAGAAAGAAGGTATTGACTTTGAGGAAACATTTGCCCCTGTTGCAAAAATAAATACTATTAGATTGATTATTGCTTTAGCCACTAAGCATTATTGGAAAATACATCAATTAGATGTTAAATCTGCTTTCTTAAATGGTGATTTAGAAGAAGAAGTATACTTAATAATGCCTAAGGGGTTTGTTAATAAGGGAGAAGAGCATTTAGTCTATAGATTAAAGAAAGATTTATATGGTCTAAAACATGCTCCTCGATCCTAGTATGAAAAAATTGATTAATTTTTCTTCATGCATGGTTATAAATAGAGAAAAAATTATCCTAATTTGTATATTGTGTTTAATGATGAGGGGCAGATAGTGTTGATTTTTTATATGTAGATGATCTAATCATGATAGGAAGTGCAGAAAATCTCATTGAAGAAATCAAGTAGCAATTATCACAGAAACTTGAGATGAAGGATCTTGGAGAATTGCATTACTATTTTGGTCTAGGTATTTGGAGAGATTCAAGCCAAACTTTCTTTTCCCAAGGTAAGTATGCTAAGAGTTTGTTGACTAAATTTAAAATGGATGAGTGTAAGGCTGTATTTGTTCCTTTACAATTGAATAGCAAACTTTAGGTGAATGATGGTTCGAAATATGCAGATTCAACATTTTTATAGACAGTCGGTTCTAGTCTTATCTATTTGACTTCAATGAGACCATATCTAGCTAATGCAGTGAGTGTTTTGAGTCAGTTCATGACTCAACCTCATGAGAACCATTGGCTTGCAGTGAAAGGAGTACTGAGGTATCTGTAAGGAACTTCAAACTTTGGTATTTTGTATTGTAATTAGTTTGATGTTATCTTGACAAGTTATACAAACTCTGAATGGGCGGGAAATTTAGATGATAGAAGATCAATCAAAGGTTATGCTTTTAGCATTGGATCTGGGATTATCTCTTGGTGCAACAAGAAGCAAAATATTGTAGCCTTATCCTCAGTAGAAGCAAAATATCAAGCTATGTGTGCAGTAACATGTGAGGTAGTTTGGTTGCGCAGACTTCTCCAAGATGCAGGAGAAGAACAGACAAAAGCTACAGTTATCAATTGCGATAATGAAAGTTCCATCAATCTGGCTTACATTCCTATGTTTCATAAAAACACTAATCGCATAGACACTCAATTTCATTTTGTTAGGGAAAAGGTGCAGTCCAAAGAGATTTGTGTTGAATATTGTAATTCTTGTGATAATATGGATGATATATTTACTAAGCCTCTGGGAAGACTGAAATTTGAGTTGTTTAGGGACTTATTAGGTGTGTTTAAGAACCCTTTCTCCATTAAGGAAAAATTTTAGAATTAATGGAGAATAGGCTATTATTGTTACGTAGTTGTGATTTTCCTTTCCATAGTTATTCAGTTCCTATTCTCCTAGGATATGATCTATTTTCCCTAACAAATTGTATCTATTTAATATTTAGATTAATGTGACACTTCTTGTGTTGTTTTTCTTGAGGTAGCTCCTGGTGATCCGCACCTGTGAGCTCGTCTTGTTTTGGTTTGTCATTTCGTGTCTTGACATAAACCTGTTCAAGTTTTTAATCATTTTGTTTCTCCTTCTCTAAAGAGAAAGTCATTTTTCTTTTTGAAGGAAAATGTAAAATTTGAAATGGATTATTATTAAAATTGGGAAATGGATTCTCACATAAAATATTTGGTTTCAAATTTAGGTACCATTCACTCTATAAACATTAAATTTTTTAATATTCAAAAACTATACTGATATACTAAATCCTTCAATTCCCATGTTCTCCATGGTTACGAAATGGAATGCACTGAGCTCAAGACTTGCTTGCATAGGCTTGAGAATTAATGTTGGTTTCTCATAAGTTACTTCAATAGGGTTGAAAAGTCAGGTCGGTTAATCATAACTCTTCGGATAATAGAAAAGTATGAAGGAGTTCTGGTGTCACACCTTAAGAGGGCTTCGAGGACCATCTAGCTTAGATTACTATGGATGATATCGTAAATCCATTTCTTTAAGATTTTGACTTTAGGTTTTATTTCTAGCCTTATAAGTTATATTTTTTAGTTTATTCTTTGTTATTTTGGTTATATTTTTAGTTGGATCTTTGTGATTTTGGTTATTTGAGATCGTGTTGTTTTTGTATTTTTTATATATGGAAGAATCTATTAAATTAGTCACATATGCTTTGATTGGTTTTCTTGAAGTTTATTATTATGATATTTTAAGTTTTTGTTTTTTTTGTTTTTTACGAAAAATTTAGTCTTTCTCGTACTTTTTCAAAATTATTAATAATAATAAAAATTAAAATAGCTCTAGGTTATAAATCAATTGGCATAAAGTGCACATTAACCTAAATCAACTAACAATAAAGTGCATTTTTAATGTACTTTTTATGACATAATTGGTCTTGAATAAGGGAGTGTCCAATATGTAATTGCCATGTGCAAAAAAAATAAAATTTCTTTATGATATTATCAAAAATAATTTGAAACTTATCAATTTTAATACTACAAATAATCCTCTTTCTACTACTGATATAAATGTTGCTATAAATTCATGCATTTCCAATTATAAATAAAAATTGAGAATAAAAACAAAACAAAAACTTAATCTTATCATTATAGATCAAACAATATTTTTGATTAAAGCAATTATTTAAAAATAAAATTATTAATACTTAAAAAAAAATCAAATTAAATCTTATCCCAATTATCCATTCTATTAAATATCAAATTTTTTATAATTAAATATACATTACAAAATTATACCTCACTCACTATTCAAATACACCGATTAATATTAAAAAATATTATAACATTATACCCTAAAGTAAAATATAGCATAAAGTTACATCATTCATCAGTTGAACAGGAGTTCATCATTATTTAAGCGATAAAATAATACACACTAGTAAATAATTATTCTATATTTAAGACATAATTCAATACAACTGGAAAGAAAGTAGACAAAATGGATTGCAACCCTTCGAAAGATCGTGAAGTAGACAAAGAAGAATGACAACATTTCAAAAGATAGGAATGATAACATGTAAATTACAATGTATTATTACACCATAAGGCGTTCCCTCTGAGAAAGACATCCCTATATGTGATGTGTGCGATCCTGAGCCATTGATTCTATGTTAGACGATTAGGGTGTTTTCTGTCGTTGATTTAATATTTTTTTCTTCATGGAAAAATGTCCTTTTTTCCCACCGGCTAGAAGAAAGAGAGGGAGGATCTAGCTATGGGCTATGAAACGCTAGGCCTCCTGGTGATGAGACTCTCGCAATGACTGAAACGTGTCTTTCTTCCCTACATGAGGGCCGCGTAGCCCGCGTAGCCTTGTGCTTCTATCCCAAATCTATTTACATTTATGCATGGTACAGATCTGTTTTGTACATTTTGAATGAAACAGGTCGGTGTTGTTGCATATCAGGGTGAGGAGTTGAGGAAATAGGTCGGTGTTTCTGCATACATAAAGCGCAGCTCAAAGACTCAACAGGTATACCATCTGAATTTTGCATGTGCTTGTAGGAGATCCACAATTTGTTTATGTTGGATCTCAGCAAGCTCAGTTTGACTTGCAATTCCTGTTGCAAAATGGTAATTTTCTCTTGCATTGAATCAGACTGCCCAGATTTTTCATTTCTAAGATCCTCCTTTTCCATCGATAACTCAGAGGTTCCATCTCTAAAATTCTTCATGCACTGCAGCTCACAGGATGCTTCAGTTCTAAGGCTGCTCTTGCCTTCCTGCAATAACAATTCTGCTTGCACATTGTTACACTTTTTCTCAATATGTCTCTCATTCTGTCTGCTCACTATAGGACTTTGTTCCTACTGTTCTGATGATATACATTTCATTTTATGGGCTTCAAGTGTGGAAGCTCCACCCCATCCATAATTTTCCATTCCAGAGATCATCCTTTTAGCCCCATAATTATTCTTGAGAGACCTATGCACATCTGTTTTGAGAGCCTTGTTCTCCTCTTCTAAACTGACAAACATTTTCTGCAAATCTTGAATTTTCCTCTGAAACTCCTGCGCTTTTCTGATCTCATCCGGTAATTCTGCTTCAATCTTAATTACCATTTTCTGGAAAACATCAGTGCTTTCTGAAGATTCCTTTTTCATAAATTTTGAATCAATCTGTGATTCTAAATCAGTGTCTCCCATGGTCAGGAAACTGGCAGTATGCTCCCATGAATTCTTTCTCTGACCCAATTCGCCAATTATCATGTTTTGAGGGATCTCATAATCTTCTTTCAGATTGGGAGTTCCCATATGAAACTGCTTCATATTCTGCTCTAGAATCCCATAGTCACCTCTGTTTTTCTCAGATCCAGTCATTGGCCCTTCGTCCCTCTCTTTTAAATTCTAGAGATCATGTGGCAATTCGAGTAGTTTCTCTATCAGGGCGTCCGAATTGGGAGTGTCATAAATATCATCTGAACAACCGTGACAAATATCCATGATGTTTGATTCACACCCATCATCAAACCCATGCGCTCGGTCTTTCTTTTTGGCCTATTGACTATCCATACCTACAGAAGAAATGACAACTATACACTTAGACCTAATACTTTCGGCACATAAAGGTATAGCCCCACATCTAGAAATTAAGTTCATGTTATATTTAATATCAAGCAGAGCCATGGATGAACTTATTTGATCTTATGCAAAATACTTCATAGATGGACCTGCCAATTATGAATATACAAATAGCAGCAGTGAATGACATAAGACCAGAATGTGTACCTAGACAATTTTCCCGAAGCAAGTGAGAATCCCTAGGACTGACTTGATTGTCCCAGGTCCCTGATTGGGAACAACTGCAAGTAGTGTTCTTCATTGGATGGGTATCAGAGTTAACCAATATGCTACTTTGGCAAGTATTCTCCATAAAAACACAGAAAAAACAAACCTTGAAATGCAGAATTGAATAGCTGGAAAGCCAAACAATCGACAGGAAACTGGTAAAGGAGCCAATATTTCGATGAACAGAAAATATTGAAATAAACAGAAATAAACAAGTCAGAAGTCAAATACTGGAAGCAATATTTAGTCAGGCATTTGAAATAGGAATGGACTACATAGATCTCATCAAGTAAGTTTGGCCACATATATTGCTGGCCATTTTCTTCACACAGATAAATAAATTCCACATTGAAAACTACAGGAAAATTATTACTGATTGGTCATACATCATAGTAATTTTGCAAAGGGCATAATCTCAAAGACTGTATAATAAGAAGAAGAAACTCAGCAGAAAGTTTTCAATCAATAACAAATCCATTGGTTATATTGCTGGACTATTTCTTTATCTTTAACTGCTACTCTAACAAAATCGATAGAATCTTTAGAAGAGAAGTCAGACGATGTGAGCTCCTAGCAAGATGCAAAACTAATTCATCAATCATATTGAATTATACTTGATTTCTCTATTTCCTTGTCTTGATGAGCCACAAATTTTGATAAGTTAGTGTTCTTGTATCGATGAAATTCAATAGGGCTTGTCATCTTGCTACTATAGTGAGAAAATTCCACTTTTATATCCTCAATATGGTGTGTGCTCCTCTAATCTTGAAGCAAGTCTACAATTTCATAATAGATAGTGCCTATGACCTCCATTGTTTTTATAACCTTCATATTGAACAAATTCCCAATGCCAATGAAAGTACTCGGTGACTTCTAGGCATACCATTGATGGATCAAATGAGATCATATCACTGAGGTGGAATCCAATATTGGAGGCCCAGTTCACTTGGAAAGATGGGTTAAATCCAAACCATTGGACCTTACCAGACTACTGAGCTGAGGAAAGTAATATTAAATCTAAAAATCAAACTGAGTTGTCATTCCTTTAGTGCCTGTAGATATCAAACATAAGTAAATAGAAAATCCCACCTTCACTGCTTAGAGCCATCATTTCATTTAATTATTCATTCATATTAATGTACAGAAATTACCAAAGTAAATTCATAGGACTTCCAAATTCATCTAGAATAACTAACATAAAGCAATTAGTTATATCATGTTTACCTTTTGCCTGATATTGCCGTCTCAATCAGATAGTATGATAATCTTGAAGAGTTAACTTATTACTTCTCACTTAAAGAATTTCATCAACATGTGATGTTTGTAAAATTGGTGAATTCTCTGATGACATCTCACAGTTCAAGCATTTTACAAAAGCATATTGAAAACATTCTAACCTCTACTGCGTGCTCTGCATTTTTGAAAACATTCCAACCTCTGTTGCCTGCTCTGCATTTTATGAGAGATATATCTAACTTGTCAGGCTGATTCAGTGGTATATTTTATTCACAATGCAGATCTTCGTGAAGATAAGTGTTATTTGGCCGACAATCTGGGTACTACACCAATAACAACTGCACGAGTATGTCTGTTTAATTTTTCTTACTCTCGATATTAGATTGTTAGGTTGTTAATAATAAGGACAATTCCAGTTTAGGTGAAGTTGCTTAGATGTTCCAATGTTTAGGATTTTAGCTTGTGCAACTTTTGAATTTATATGATGGACATGCTTAATAAAACTACATATACACCCTACATGCTCCATGAAAAGATATGAAGGTCTCTATTTATCTTCAGGGTGAGGAGTTGAGGAAACAAGTTGGTGTTGCTGCATACATAGAGTGCAGCTCAAAGACTCAACAAGTATACCATCTGATATGTGCCATGTTCATATTTGCCTTATGCCATGAAGTGTTGTCATCTAATTTCTATTTATCTTCTCCAGTTTAATACTTTTAAATAGTGGTTGTAGTCACACTGTAAGGTGAATTAATATAAAGAAAAATTTCTATGTCAGATATTAAGGGTTTCAAAATGACCCGAAATTTCAAAATGAATGCCTACCTATTGGTCCATAGGCACAACAAAATTAATTAAACACACGACAGAATAGAAAGCACATATGACATAGTATTTAATGTGGTTCACCCAACCAATCTGGGCTACGTCCACCAAACATAGGCATTAGGAATTTATTAATCAAACAGGAGATTACATAATGAAAACCTCATAAAACTCTCACACTCTTAGAAAACCATCTGAATGGTTGCCTGTTATATAGCATAGAGAATCTAACAGCCTCATTAACTCACTCTCATCAAATATAGGAGGCATTAACTCCCTCCCAACAACCTGGAGCTAATCTAGGAGCTGAATTCCTATTGTTGTCATCAGCTGAGATTTTTCCTATTTTGCTCTAAACAGAAAATCTCAACACTACCATCTCAAAAGTTATTACATTTATGGCAATAAAGCTTTATACTATAAATCCTGATAAACTGAGTAGGTAACAACTTCCTTACAATGTGTAGTAAGACCTGGATTTACAAGAAAACATGCTCACTAAGGGCATAGTATACCTAAAAGTTGAACGCTAGGGATACATTAGCATTTGCAATATCTCTTTTCACTTGCTGGACAATTTCTTTATCTTTAACTCCTACTCTAACAGAATCGATAGAATCTTTGGAAGAGAAGTCAGAGGATGTGAGCTCCTAGCAAGAAGCAAAACTAATTCATCAATCATATTGAATTATACTTGATTTCTCTATTTTCTTGTCTTGATGAGCCACGAATTTTGATAAGTTGGTGTTCTTGTATCATTGAAATTCAATAGGGCTTGTCATCTTGCTATTGTAGTGAGAAAATGGCACTTTTATATCCTCAATATGGTGTTTGCTCCTCTAATCTTGAAGCAAGTCTACAATTTCGTAATAGATAGTGCCTATGACCTCCATTATTTTTATAACCCTCATGTTGAACCAATTCCCAATGCCAATGAAAGTACTTGGTGACTTCTAGGCATACCATTGATGGATCAAATGAGGTCATATCATTGAGGTGGAATCCAATATTGGAGGCCCAGTTCAATTGGAAAGATGGGTTCAATCCAAACCACTGGACCTTACCAGACTACTGAGCTGAGGAAAGTAATATTAAATCTAAAAATCAAACTGAGTTGTCATTCTTTTAGTTCCTGTAGATATCAAACATAAGTAAATAGAAAATCCCAGCTTCACTGCTCAGATCCATCATTTCATTTAATTATTCATTCCTCCCCCACACACGTAGGAATGAAAGATAAGGTCTGACTAAATTTACTACCCATCTGATGAACTCAAAAGTGACACACCATTTTTCTATAATCTCATTAGCATTCATATCCTATGGTTTGTAGAACTTAATATCATGGGAGGTAAGAGTTTGATAGGAACCCCCACCATTTATACTCAGCATTCCAACACTTAGTTTCAAAATCTCCTTTTCTATGGTATTATTCAGGCTATCGCAGGCCCTCAAAACCTCGTATTATTCTATAAACATAAAATTGTTTAAGATCCCTTAACCTCCTGTTAACAATCTAGATTAACTTGGGTTTCACATCTCTTCCTAATTGTAGGTTGAGGAGTCTCCAATTACAATTAATTTCTAATTCCCCTTGATTAGATATTTTCTAGACCTTAATAATATATTAAAATGTCATCACTTCTACTTGGTTGTTGGTGGATTCTCCTAACTCCCAAGAAAACCTTGCTTGGAAATTTTGTTCGAGGACAGATACTAACAAAGAGTTGTGATATTCAGGTATTAGAAGTTGGAAAAAAGACCAGTGCTTCGGTTTTGGGTGATCTAAAAAAATTGCTTCTCTAAAGGAAACCAATCCTATGAAACAAAGAGAGTGCAAGAGACCAAATGGTATGATGATCATTACAACAATTCATCTTTCCAAAAAACAGGCCTTAAGTTTCAAGTTCCATGTTAATCGCTCTAACATGATAATTCATGACATCATATGCCAATTTATGTTTTTAACTATTTTCTTCTACTTAATTTATATTTATGAGTTGAATATCAATGGCGATGGAAGGGAGGAATGCAGAGCTAATGCGTAGCTCTGAGGACTGTCTGAATTAGTCCCAATGAAATGCTCATCCCCTATTCGAAATCCTTTGAGAAGAAAAATAAGTCAATAAACAACGAGTAATTTATGATGCATAACATGACTACAAAGCTCGGTGCTCCTCTAACTTTTTCATGTTTTTAATTTTCAATTTATCCCTTGAGTTTCTATCACTTAGGTCAAGGCTTGTATCTTTTTGAGGCCTCTTCCTTGCCAGTGAGTTGGAACCCCACATAGGTATATGCTGTAGCGATCTCGATTCTCTACTTCATCCCCTGTAGATATGAAATGGAAGTATGATTGTTCTTAGAAGTACAGAAGATCATAACCTTAGTCTTGTTAATGTTTACAAAGATAATTCTATGTTTGGTATTGAAGATCATAACCTTAGTCTTGTTCGGGTTCACTGTCATAATATATTTTTGGTATTGAAGATTATAACCTTAGTCTTGTTAAGGCTCAATGTGTACAAAATGAGTGGCTTATCAGCGTTACAAACTATCAGTCACTCGACAAACTGATATATTATCAAACAAATGTTCACCTTCAGAACAATGTAACTTAGCAACAGTTTACATTTTCCAATTAGAATTTTTTTCACCGTGGTCAGTCCACCGTCCAGCAAAGTGTAAAATAATCCAGCTAAAGATGAAAATTATGAAAACCCTGTTCAGAAAACAAAATTCATGATGGCATGGGTTCCACATCATATACAAGTGTGTTCCATTTGGATCAAATGAGGTCATATCACCGAGGTGGAATGCAATATTGGAGGCCCAGTTCACTTGGTAAGATGGGTTAAATCCAAACCACTGGACCTTACCAAACTACTGAACTGAGGAAAGTAATATTAAATCTAAAAATCAAACTGAATTTTCATTCCTTTAGTGCCTGCAAATATCAAACATAAGTAAATAGAAAATCCCACCTTCACTACTCAGAGCCATCATTTCATTTAATTATTCGTTCCTCCCCCACACACGTAGGAATGAAAGATAAGGTCTGACTAAATTTACTGCCCATATGATGAACTCAAAAGTGACACACCATTTTTCCATAATGTCATTAGCGTTCATATCCTATGGTTTGTAGAACTTAATATCATGGGAGGTAAGAGTTTGATAGGAACCCCCACCATTTATACTCAGCATTCCAACACTTATTTTCACAATCTCCTTTTCTATGGTATTATTCAGGTTATCGTAGGCCCTCAAAACCTAGTATTATTCTATAAACATGAAACTGTTTGAGATCCCTTAACCTCTTGTTAACAATCTGGATTAACTTGGGTTTCACATCTCTTCCTAATTATGATTGAGGAGTCTCCAATTACAATTAATTTTTGATTCCCCTTGATTAGATATTTTCTAGACCTTGCTAATATATTAAAATGTCATCACTTCTGCTTGGTTGTTGGTGGATTCTCCTAACTACCAAGAAAACCTTGCTTGGAAATTTTGTTCGAGGACAGATACTAACAAAGAGTTTTGATATTCAGGTATTAGAAGTTGGAAAAAAGACCAGTGGTTCAGTTTTGGGTGATCTAAAAAAATTGCTTCTCTAAAGGAAACCAATCCTATGAAACAAAGAGAGTGCAAGAGACCAAATGGTATGATGATCATTACAACAATTTGTATTTCCACAAAACATACCCTAAGTTTCAGGTTCCATGTTAATTGCTCTAACATGATAATTCATGACATCATGTGCTAATTTATTTTTTTAACTATTTTCTTTTGCTTAATTTATATTTATGAGTTGAATTTCAATGGCGATGGCAGGGAGGAATGCAGATCTTATGCATAGCTCTGTGGAGTGTCTGAATTAGTCCCAAAGAAATGCTAATCCCCTATTCAAAATACTTTGAGAAGAAAAATAAGTCAATAAACAAGGAGTAATTTATGATGCATAACGTGACTACAAATGTCGGTGCTCCTCTAACTGTTTCATGTTTTTAATTTTCAATTTATCCCTTGAGTTTCTATCACTTAGGTCAATGCTTGTATCTTTTTGAGGCCTCTTCCTTGCCAGTGAATTGGAACCCCACATAGGTATATGTTGTAGCGATTTCGATTCTCTACTTCATCCCCTGTAGATATGAGATGGAAGTATGATTGTTCTTAGAAGTACTGAAGATCATAACCTTAGTATTTTTAATGTTTACAATGATAAGTCTATGTTTGGTATTGAAGATCATAACCTTAGTTTTTTTAGGGTTCAGTCTCTTTATCTTCTCAACAAACCTCTCAAGCAAATGCATCCATGCCTCATTTCCCTAACCCCTCCTTCGCACATGATTTCAACAATGTTTATACTAATCAAGCACATCGAGATTTTTGTGCAAAGATTGATAAACTTCCACCTAAATGCTCATGCTCCATTTGTCTTGAATCATATCCTGGAATACATATCTGCAATTCCAACCACATGTATTGTTTCTCCAGATGCGTCTTTGAAACAAAGGGTCATCGCTTCTCATTATCAAACAACATGGACCCCAGTCCTTAACTAGCTACCATTGCATCTCTTTCACAAATAGAAGAAATGCTCATTACTAGGGTTAACCCTATACTGCAAGTAACACATGCACATGGTGGCCAGTAAAAATACAGTGGCCACACAATTTTTTTTCCTCAAGACATTACAAAAATCGCAAACATGTTGCCACGACGTGTCGAACAGTTGGACATCCTAGTTGTCACGCATCATAGTAATGACCATAAGGCTTATGATTTCATTGTCAGTAGACATCGTGTTCTCACTGCATTAGAATACAAATTGGCAAATGACCCATACTATAAGAATGTTCGTGTTGATACCAACGCACTGGCATCCCTACCAGCAATCCCCAACGATGTCTCCTCTTCCCTTCACCATTTCAATACTATAGAAACCACTGTCCACCTTCCACTTGAAAGAACCCCATGAGCTCACCGAATATTTCACAAACCCATCTATAAACCAAACATCATCGTTCGTACCCATCATACCTAATAGAAATACAGAAATCCAAGAAATCCACCATTATTTGCATGCTTTCAACCACCAATCTTATACTACAATTGAGTGGCCAACAATTGGTTTATTGCTAGTCAATGAATACAACACAGAAGGTCTACTCTCTATGGCTTTCCCCACCCTTTTCCCGACAGGAGCTGCAATGCCAAATCAGCCAAGAATGAAATCAACACATTTACATGAATATGCACTTCATCTCATATGTTACTACTATAACAGATTTGGAAAGCACCCACGCTTTCGTTATTACATATATAATCTCATGATGTGGCATCGCAGTCAAGCAACAACATCGATTTTTGTGAAAAATAACATCACAGATAACTTTCCAATATCTATTCATGATCTGAACATCCGATTAGAACAATTTCCAGATGAACAATTGGCAGAGCAAGTCATGCAATTCGGTAGCTCTTTACATGGAACAAGGTCATTTTGGCACAAATCTAAAAATGAACTAACGGACATGATATCTCAACTCGGTTGCCCGACGTTCTTCTTCACAATAAGTGTAGCTAATACAAAATGGCCTGATCTTCATGCAATCATGCCCAGATGTCTTCCTTATGATATTGCAAAACAACAGAAGTGGAGAAATGATAACATTATCTCTAACCCATAGTTAACATCACTATATATGCACCATAGATTCACAACATTTCGTGATATTATCTTAGAGAAACACTTGAATATAAAAGATTACTGGTACAGTCACATTTTTTTTCTCCAAGAACTCTAAACAACATTCCTCACCTATTGCAAAATTATGTTACAAAAACACATACTTGATAGGTATGAATGGCAACATAGGGGATCTGCGCACATCCATGGTTTCCTTTGGATAGAAAATGCACCTGATATAGAAAACCTCAATTGGGAAGACACAGAAGTAGTGGATATTACAAGGCAGTTCTTCGAAAAATATATTTCCGCTTGGAACCCTCGTGCTCCTTCGTCTTCAAACCAACCAAATGCTTAGACAAATCCCAAAGACCCTTTTCTATTGTCCACACTGCAAATATTCAAAACCAATCCTTTCAGTGACTATGAACAACTCATCAATTGTGTTGAACATCACACAAAATGCTCAGAAAGCACGTGCCTAAGAAAAAATGGATCCTCACTCCAATGTCGTTATAAAGCACCTTGGGAATTACATCCAAAATCAGCCTTATTGATTGATTCCAATGGCCAAAAAACATACACCCCTACTCGCAATGACGATCGACTCAATAGCCATAACCCTACCATCCTATCTATTTGGCGTGGAAATGTTGACTTCCAACTAGTACTCTCCATACACGCTGTACAAAAATATATCACCAAATATGCATCCAAAGCAAAAAAAAAAAAAACTGAAAGCTTCCACCACATGCTACGTAGAATTGTCCTGGCTTCACCCATTTCTGACCCAGCAACAACCGCATTTCGAAAGTTTCTTGCAGAAACCCTTGTTGATCGTGGAGCACAAGAAACCTGCGATATGCTGCAAAAATTACCATTAACATTATGTAGTTGACCATTCATTTCTTTAAATGTAAACCAAAAAATTCTTATGCGCCTTCGACAAATGAACACCAGCTCCACTACATCCCCACACATCATAGATACATATATCCAACGGCCTTCTACCCTAGAGTCCACATCACTAATAGAATTGGCAAGATCCTAGTCATATGATCCTCGTCGCAAAACAAAAAAATGGAAACAAAGGCCTACAAAAGCAATTGTCTGGGTCATACCACGTTACTCCTCCATACCATCCACAACAGAACCTTGCTACATTGACTTTTGCAGGGTTGAACTTATGCTATACAAACCTTTTCGCCATATCGTACAAGATATAGGAGATTCTGCTGCAGAATTCATCGCAAATTGGGAAACATTTCATCCATTCTATAATCCTTGGCATCAACACTGCACACTATCTGATATTGAATCTGTCACAAATGATGCCTCAACTATAAAATGAAACCAATCCAATAGACACCATGGAAATAAATGAATGGGAATTACTTTCCCAATTATACTCTACAAATGAGCTTCTCATAAATGACCTTGACATGCTTGGTCTTCGTGGCTTTGATGACACCCATAACTGGAATCATACCACTATCCCATTGGATCTATAAAATAATGCAATGCAATTCATTGATAATAGTCGTTCCAGCCACCGCATTCTTCAAACACGTCAACATATCATGGCGACCCTTACTACATTATCTCCAATGCAAAGAAAAGCTCTAAATATTATTTCTAATCATTTTTCTAGTAAGGATTATTTAACCGCTCTCAGAATGATAATACAAGGCACTACTGGTATGGGAAAATCCCTCCTCATTAATTGCATCAAAGATATGCTCATAGGCCTTGCAAGCTCAGAACCTTCAACGATCATGCTCCTTGCCCCTACAGGGGTTGCTGCCTTCAACATACAAGCATCGAAAATCCATTCTGCTTTGCACCTTCCTATAAAGGATCTTATGCCCTTAGAAGGTAATGCTCTTGCAAAATTCCAAGAAGAACTCAAGCATATAAGATACATACTAATTGATGAAATGAGCTTCATTGGGCCAAAGCTTCTCAGCCATATTGATGAACGTCTTCGAGAGGAATTTCACCACCAAAGAAACACTCCTTTCAGTGGTTGTTTCATAATATTGGTTGGTGATCTCGGTCAGCTACCACCCGTCAAAGACATACCTCTACATGCAGGGACGAGCCACGGAAGCGCATTGTGGAACACCTTCAACACAGTGATCACATTAAACAAAATATTTCATCAACAAGGTGACAACATTGCACAAGTTACTTTCAAGAACATTCTCCAGAACATTAGAGATGCAAATCCAACAATTGACGACTACAACGTACTCATGTCACACATAGATTCCTTTTTATCAGAAGAAGAAATATGTTCATTCCATGATTCCATGCATCTATTTCCAACAAATGCTCAAACAATGGTCCATAATAAGCAAATGATGAAATCTCTAAACACTCCTATCGCAAGATCCATTGCTGAAGATGACAACACATATTCCAGTATTTCCTCTGAAGACGAGCAACTTGAGCGAATTGTATTGCTATGCAATGGGGAAAAGGTTATGTTGACTTCCAACCTTTGGGTTTCATCCAGACTTGTTAATGGTTCCCTCGAAGAAATTGTAACCATCTTCTACAAATAATCAACTGCACCACCATAAATTCCAACATTTGTTGTCATATATTTTCCCAAATACATTGGGCCTCCTTGGGATGAAAGAAACCCCACTCACTTCCCTATTCCAGCAGTAAAAAGAAATGGACGTGCACAAATTCCACTGAAGATGGCTTGGGCTTTAACCATACATAAATCTCAAGGTATGGCACTTCCAAAAGCAACAATTGACATTGGAAAAATAGAACGTCAAGGTCTCACATTCACAACTATTTCATGAGTACCTTCTCTACAAAATCTCCGGATTAACCCCACATTCAGTTTCGATCGTTACAGTAAAATGAAGGACAACAAAAACATTGCTCGTAGAAAACACGCAGAAGAAATTCTTCGTTCAATGTTGCCTCCATATAATCTCCTCCAACCCATTCTTTGACATCAACAAAAGGTTTCCTCCATTTATTTACCTCATTCTATTTCATAACATACTTTTCATATCTTTCAACAGCAACCAACTTTAATCAATATTAGTAAATAACCAAATATTAGGATGTCTTTATGTTATCTATACATCTCATTCTAGCCTTTTCTTTCTTTTTCAATAGGCCACATGGACTCATAAATAACATCCCTGCACAACTACAAGTAGACTGGCAAGCAAAAAAACTACATCTCCAGCTACGCATTAACCTCCAATGGTGTTCAATATGTTGTTATTCACCATGCATCCTCCACTAACAATATATAAATCCCCATAGCAAAGGTAACTTCATTTACATTCATTCTAGATTCATTTTAACACAACTCACTTGCAAAGTATTACTAATAAATTTCCGCAGCTGATTTACATATTACTAATTCTAACAAAATATACATTTTGCAGGTCCATTACTGCTTCTTCAGGTCTTCGCTACCTCCACCATGTTTTCATACAACTTCAAATATGGAATGAAAAGCACAATGTTCTTTAGACTATTATGTTCCTTCTCGAACCTCTTTTGTTACAATTCACTGTTTGTATTTTCCATTTCAAACTTAAAAAGGGTGTTTCAAGATCAATATCGTTTTCATGGTTTGTGTCCTCACAACTATTTGTGTTTTCCATTTCGAACTTAAAAAAGATGTTACAGTACACTATTTGTATTTTCCATTTCACACTTAAAAAATGATGTTTCAACATCAAATACCATTTTGATAGTTTATGTCCTCACAACTATTTGTGTTTTCCATTTCAAACTTAAAAATGGATGTTTCAAGATCGATACCATTTTGATAGTTTATGTCCTCACAACCATTTCATTGCCAATGGGTTTTAACATATTTTGTTGGCAAAAGCAATTGATTTTAATGAATATAATACATGTTTTCAATATATCTTCACATTAATTTAATTTCCCATTTGAATAATGATTTCTTAAATAGCCCTTTCCAAATCAATATGGTTGCCCGGTTGGTGTTCACATGGATTAATTCATTTATCTTCATGTTTAACTCCATAATTTTTACCAACTACAAACAAAGGTCTCTAAGCAGGTTCAATGCATATTTATGGCTACTTTCATTCCATTTCAGCGGTTTTCAGCATGGCTTCCTCAAATTAAAACTCGAAATCATCGACCCTTGCTTTTAAAAAAACCCGCGAAAGCCTATTCATGTAATATCCCTCCCCTTAACAATAAATAATAAAAATAATAAATTAATTAATATAATAATAATACAAAATAGATAATAATATATAATATAATAATAAATCACTTCATAATATAATAAAAATAAAAGTAAAAGTCGTAAATGTTAAATAATAAATGATATTTTAAATATACCAAGAAATAAATAAATAAAAATAAAAATAAAAATAGTAATAACTATACTAAAGCTTTGAATAAGAATAAATAGAAATAAAACAAAGAAAACAATAAAAAAAATCAGTAAGCTATCAAAAAGAAGGAAATAAAACAAGAAAGTTAAAAATCAAAAGAAAAGTAAAAAAATAAAACAAGAAAGCTAAAAATCAAAGTTGCATGTAGACACATGGAGTGTGTGCATGTGGTTCCCCTTCCAATGTTGCTCTATTTAATAGTTGGTGAGGAAGATGAGAGGCATTCTTGCATTCCATCTTTCCAAGATTCTAGCTTTAGAACCAGATGAAATAGATAAGAAGATCAACCTAAAGAGGCAGTTCTAGACCTTGTTAGTAGC
This sequence comes from Pinus taeda, assembly GCA_000404065.3. NCBI lineage: Eukaryota > Viridiplantae > Streptophyta > Pinopsida > Pinales > Pinaceae > Pinus > Pinus taeda. The sequence continues at coordinate 55,929 of APFE030418876.1, forward strand.
ACCTCAACATTTTCCTCTGCATATAATTGGCACTAAGTGATTTAAGCTTCATGTAAGGTTTCTCTGAGTTATACTAACATAGGGTTTTCAGTGTGCCATAAACCCTGCGCTGTCATATTTGTGGCAGAGCCTGTAAACAATTGTTAGAAATGGTTAACAAATTAATGAAAACAAATCAGAATTACAAAAATCTAAAAACCCTGATTCCAAAGTTCAGTTGCCGTGGAAATTACTCGTAGGAAAGTAAGCATCCCGTAACTTTCAAAAACAAGTCATGTTAAATATTCTGACAAAAAAAAAAAAAATTAGATGCCCTTAGGCCCTAAGGGTTGAACTTGGCTCTGATACCACATGTAACAGCCCCAAAATAGATATCTAATTAGCTTATTAACATTAAATTTAAACTATGAAGAGTGCTTACCTGAGCTTACCTGTGGTAGAAGTAGGCTTACCGCAACAAGGTTTTGGGGAAGACTCTCCACCCAACCATAAGCTCAATTGCGCAAGGATTTGCTACAACTGGCCACCCCCGAGCCCTCAATCAACATACTACTATCAGTGAATCCTAAGTATTAGAACACCATTCTCCCAAGAGAATGAAAGCTAGAATCTTGGAAAGATGGAATGAAAAAATGCCTCTCATCTTCCTCACCAACTATTAAATAGAGCAACATTGGAAGGGGAACCACATGCACACACTCCATGTGTCTACGTGCAACTTTGATTTTTAGCTTTCTTGTTTTATTTCTTTACTTTTCTTTTGGTTTTTAGCTTTCTTGTTTTATTTCCTTCTTTTTGATAGCGTACTGATTTTTTTATTGTTTTCTTTGTTTTATTTCTATTTATTCTTATTCAAAGCTTTAGTATAGTTATTACTATTTTTATTTTTTATTATTTATTTTTCAAGTATATTTTTAATATCATTTATTATTCATTTATGATTTTATTTTTATTTTTATTATTTATTATGAGTGTTTTATTATTTTTATTTATATTATTATTATTTATTTTGTATTATTTATTATTTATTATTTTTATTATTTATTATTAAGGGGAGGGATATTACAATTCACATTTCAATATTCTTCCACACACTATGCCTTACGACGTTTCCTTTGCAACATTAGGTGCAAATGCTAGTGTGTATATATATGAATGATGCATTGTGATATCGGCTATATTCTTTGCCCCATTTCATAAGATCACACATGCTAAGATGTACAAAATAAGAGAAAGCATGCAACGTAACGACAAAAACCAACAGCGGTATTTGAGAGAGAGAATTTAACATTTCTCTAAGATATTGTGAACGAATTGTTGGTTATCACGAGAATTTAGTATTCTCCGTTGGATATTTTGAATGGTTGGTTATTACATTGTCGTTAAACTAAAATCTGAAATGCATTTTTGTAGGACACTGTACTGAGTTTAAAGCTTATAAATTGTTTAATCTTTTGACTCAAAATTTTTGGAAGTTGAGGTGTGCTATTTCATGAGCAGAATGAGGAAGGAAGTAAGGAGAAAAACCAGGAAGAGTGGCACGTTTTATTGTTGATGGAAGAAAGCAATGTGGACATGCAACATAAACCATAGAAAGAGGAAGAGGCAGGTGATGCTTAGTAAGTCAAGCCTGCTAAGGTCCAAAGAAGATAGATTAGAGGTGAGTCCATTACCAAGAATATCAGGTAGGAAGACTCAACTACTAACCAGATTGAAAGACTATTCTTTAATTTCAAACATTTTAGATGTTATAGAACCCACAAATTATAAAGAAGCTAGTCAATCTCATGATTGGATGACTGTGATGAATGAAGAATTTGAATTTATTATCAGAAATAATACTTGGGAAATAGTTGAATTGCCTAAAGGAAAAATACCCATAGGTTGCAAGTGGCTTTATAAAACTAAATTTAATTCAAATGGGAGTATAGAAAAGTTTAAAGCTAGACTCATAGCAAAGGGTTATTCACAAAAAGAGGGAATTGACTATGAAGAAACCTTTGTTCTTATAGCCAAACTGAATACTATTAGAGTGTTAATTGTTGTTGCTACAAAACATCAACCCCAAGATACACTAGTTAGATGTTAAGTCTGCATTTTTAAATGGTGAGTTAAAGGGAGAGGTTTATTTAATGCAACATGAAGAGTTTGTTAAACAAGGGTAGGAGCATTTAGTTTGTAGATTGAAAAGGGCCATTTATGATTTAAAACAGGCACCCAGGTCTTGGTATGAGAAGATTGATTCATTTTTCTCACAACATGGTTTTCATAGGAGCAAGAATGACCCAAATCTATATACCATATATGATGAACAAGGGAAAATAAATTTTATTCCCTTGTATGTGGATGACATGATTATAATAGGTAATGTAAATGTATTAATTAAAGAAATCAAAATGCAGATGTCATAATTTTTTGAGATGAAAGACCTCAGCAGTTTAGATTATTGTCTACGTCTGGAAGTGTGGAGAGACTGTGGGAAGACCTTCCATAGTGAAGCTAAGTATGTCAGAGGTCTACTCAAAAAGTTCAAAATGGAAAAGTGTAAGACAACATCAATGCCTTTGCAGCAAAATCTGAAATTGTGTAGAGATGATGGCTCTAAGGAGGTGGATGCTACTTTTTATAGGTAGCTGATTGGTAGTCTGATATATTTGACTAGAACTAGAACAGACTTAGCCTACTCTGTTATTGTGTTGAGCCAGTTTATCTCTAAACATCTTCAAAGTCATTGGGTAGTGGAAAAAGGTGTATTGAGGTATCTTCATGGTACTTGTGATTATGGTATTTTATACACTACTACATCTAATGTTACTTTAGCAGGTTTTTTAGACTCTTATTGGCCATGTAACGTGGATGATTGACTATCTATCGCGGTTTATAGCATGGAGCAGTAAAAGGTGGAGCACTGTGTCTTTATCTTCAATTGAAGCTGAAGACCAAGCAGTGTGCGCAGTCACATGTGAAACTATCTGCTTGAGGAGGCCCCTCCATGGTGCAGGACAAGAGCAGAAAGAAGTGATCATCATCGACTGTGACAACTAGAGTTCCATTAAGCTAGCAAACAAGCTAGTGTTTCATAAGAACACGAAACACATAGATACTCAGTTTCACTTTGTAAGAGAAAAGGTCGTGTGTAAAGAACATTTTATTGAAAACTGTAAAACATGTGACAATATCGCTGATATTTTTACAATGCCTCTTGGGAAAGTGAAGTTTGAATTGTTTAGGGGAGTGTTAGGATTTGAGGATAATCGTTTTCCCATTAAAGGGGAGAGTTGAAAATAATTATATTGTATTAATGGAGACATAGTTACATGGTTGTAATGTACCTCCTTAAGTTAGGATTAGTACCTAAGTTGTAGGAGTTTGTTCTCACCTCCCTAGTCTTTTGAGATGTATTTATTAGCTCATCTTTGATTAATTGAATATGAGAGTGTACACCCCAATTTGTGCAGTGTCTAAATACAACTTACACACCTATAAAATGCTAATTAATTCCATTCATTTTATTACATTCCAATTTTCTAGAATTAATTTTTTAAATTAATACAAATAATTTTATAATAATAAATATTAATTTTTTCGTCATTTAATATTTTTCATTTTTCAATAATAAGAATTTTAAGATAAATCAAGTTCATGTAGTTTCTTTGTTCTATATAAACAAACATATAAAGAAATTAACACATTTCTTTAGATGGAATCTTTAATATGTACCTTTTCTTTGATTCGTTTAAAGAAGTTTATAGAGCGACTGATTCTTGCTGTCGAAAGTTTGGTATTGATATCTCTTAAGTCGACCTAAGGTAAGATAATAAGCGTTAACCTATCCACTTATCAGACTCATCGTTTTTTTATCTTAAATTTAAATATTTTATTTTTAAAGATATATTTAGTTTATTTTTCTGATATATTTAGTCACACGGATATTAAGTTAATTTTTAATCTTAAATTAAGTATTTTATTTTTAAGATATATTTAGTTTATTTTTCTGATATATTTAGTTCACACGGATATTAAGTTTAATTAAAAAAAAAAAGACGAATAAAAAAATTAAATCTTTCACTTTTATTATCAATCATATAATGATACCATATTCAATCGTTTATTAATTTAGATTTGAATTTAAAAAAAATTACGTATCGTGAAAAAATTGATTAATATTTTACCATATATGTAATTAGTTACATTATTAAAATTGCGGTATATTATTAGAAAAATAACATTACTAAATTTGATTTATATACCATGGTTGATGTCATTCTCATAAATTAATTCAGTTATAAAAAATGGAAAATCTCATTAATTGGTTTATATGAAAAATATTTATTAATATGACTTTGTTAGTTGATGGCTACTGTCTGAGGATGATTAATACAAAATGGTTCATTAATGTTAAGGAATGTTTATAATTGTTAACATTAAGTTTACTATGGATTACCATGGTTCTCCACATCTTAGTGTACTTTGCTATGATAGATTATCATTCATAATGGTTGACCACAAATAATCACAGTTATTCATGTTTAATCATTTATGATGGTGGTTATCCATTGATGATAGTAGTTGTGCATGATAACCATGGTTTCACCATGTTTACTATGGGTGACCATGGTTTGATCATTTTGACAATATTTGAGAATAATTGACCATGGTTATTTATTGTCAGGTATGACGACCCTGCTTTGACCATGTTGACAGTAGCTAATCTTAAGAAGACAAATTTTACCATGGTTGACCATTTTTTTTTATGATGGATTATGGTTACCTATTTTTCCAATGGATGGTCTTGGTTGACTATGTTAGCCCATAGAGACCTTGGTTGACCATGTTCGACCTTTCTGACCAAGGTAGACCATCATTGGCCATGAGAAGTGAGTATATTATCGATTGTTCGAAGTTTACCTTGGTTGACCAGAGATGACCATGATTGATCATAGTCTACCAAGAATGACCATTGTTAACTATGGTTGACTATGGCTAACTAAGGTTGTGTATGGTTAAACATGGGTGAAAATGAGTGACGATGTTTGATAATGTTTGCCCATGTTTCACCATAGATGTCATTGTTAAACATGGTTGAATATGGTCAAAATATGGTCGACTATTGTTGTATAAGGTTAATTAAATTTGTCAATATTTACTAAATATGGCTGTGGTAAACCATGGCTAACCATGATTTCCATGGCCACTATGGTTGACAATGTTCAACCATGTTCCCTACGGTTGACCACTATTAACCATGATATCCATAGAAACCATTATTGAAAATGGTTTGGCCATGGTTTCCTAAGTTGTCTATCGTGTACAATGGTAAAATATTGATAATTAAGGATTAATATGGTCAACATATGGTTGACCATGGCTGTCAACAGTCTAACATGGTCGAGGATGGTTGATGATGTTTGAACAAGGTTGACGAGGTTGATACGGATTAGCCATGGATGACTATGAGTTGTTGAGGACTAAACAAAGGCGATCATGGTAAGCCATTGGTGATAAGGATTTCCAATGATAAATTATAGTTAACTATGGTTGACCATTAATGATCATGTTTGTCATGGCTCACAATCGTTGAGTTGATTGACTATGGTTGAACTTTGTATCCATGATTGTAGGTGGCCATCTTATTCAACTATGGTTAAGTATGGTTGACTATGGGTGAAAATGGTTTACTGCGAATGGAAAAGTTTAATAATAAATGAACATGATTGATTATGTTGACTATGATTGATAGAGTGGTGGACCCTAGACATCCATCAATGGTAATTGTTGTTATAGTTTAATATGGTGACCATGGTTGACCATTATTTTAGGCATGTTTGAACATGGATGACTATGTTGAAAGATATGACTGTGGTTGATTATTTGATGATGCTGAATATGGTAAACCATGATGTAATGGTCGGCCATGATTGACCATTACGATATTGAGATTTTTTCTTTTGTGATTGACCATGTTGCTGCAATGTTTGGTATTCTAGGATTTTTTAATGAATATCAAACATGGTCAACCCATAGTACAATGCGTAAGTCATATGTTTTTTTGCACATTGCAATGATATTTATTATTTTTCACTCAATGATGACATTTATTTTCCATCACATCACAACTTCATTTCTAATTCTGCACATTATGACAATGTTGATTATTTGTAGCATTCTTACATTGTTCAGAGTATTGTGACATATTTTGTTGTTTTTCACGTTGCAATGACATTTTTTCCTCATTATGATGATGTATATTATTTCCTCACATTACAAGGGCATTTGTTATTCATCACATTGCAGTGGTGTTTGTTGTTTTTCACACTGTGATGACATTTAATATTTATCACATAATGACGATGTTTACTATTCAACACATTGCAACATTATTAAAATATGTCACATTGCAATGTCATTTGTTGTTCAACATATTGTGATATTGTTTATATTTCATCACACTGAAAATAAAATAAAATATATTATTGTTATATTATTTATCATATTGTAATGAAGTTTACTTCTTACCACATTACAATGTTATTTTTTATACTAAGAATTGTGTTAATGTTAATTATTCATAACATTCAGACATTGTTCCTCACAATGTAAGGACATTTAACATTGGTAGAATTACGATTATGGATATTATCCAACAAAATGCAATGTTATCTTTTGTTTATCACAACGCAAAGTTATTTTTTGTTAGTTTCATTATAATCATGTTTAAATATTCATCACATCACAATGATGTCTATTATTCATCACATTGTAATATTGATTTTTTGTTGTTGTTCATCATATGGTAAAAAGCATCAAAATTATTAAAGACATATTAGGAACTATATAAAAATAAAGTAATATTAAAGTTACATTATAATTAAATAATAATTTTTTTATCAAAATTTTAGTAATGGAAAATCTAGATATTAAAATCATTGAATTGAAATTAAAATGATAAAGTTATTTAAGTTAAATTTATTAATTTTAATAACCATATTAATGTCTATTATTTTGTTGACTATGGGCATGTTGAACATGTTAATTGTATTTCAATATGGGAATGTTGAAAATGATTATTGTGATTGACAACGATGGCCATGTTATATCATTTTTTTCTTCAATTGAAATGTTTATATTTTTCTTTCTAATCACATCCGATCATCATCACAATGCATAAAATATTAAAGTTGTATTGAGAGCAATGTAAAGTTAAAGTAATATTAAAGTTTCATTTCTAATTTTCTAATAATGGTTCTTAATATTATTATGTCAATTCATGTAGTTTACATCGAAATAAAAATCATAGAATTTCCATTAATTTTTTTTTAGAACTTATGAATGGTGTA